>CAVNYN010208026.1:0-13584 GCA_963692815.1 Nyctanthes arbor-tristis | reverse complement strand
TTCCAAAGCGCCCCTAATTGGAGGTTCGGCGAGAGCCAACGCTGCCGGATTGAAGCACCAATATCCTCCAGCAATCACTCGATGGCGATGTCCCAGATCGGCGAAGCGAAACCCATAGATGTGCCTGGGTCCTGGTGGTCGGCTACAGCACTGCCCGCAAAGCCCACGACAAGTAAATGTAACAAGATCCTTCATCAATGAAACCAAAAGGAAGAAAATACAATAAGAGCAAAAAGAAGCAAAGCAAAAAAAAAAAAAAAGAAGAAATTCATTTGGAGTTGTACAAATTCTCCAGTCTCATTCCGTACAACCATGCCAACTCCAACCCGTTCCCCGCCTATTGCTACATCTATATTGCATTGGGGATACCCAGCAGTTGGTTTTTTCCATACGTTCTGAGAGGTTGAAGAATCAATAGTCAGTGTTGTAGGGTGGGTCTTCACGATTTATATTTATTGGAATTGAAAATGGACATGAAATAATCTAATGACCCATGAAACATGGAGTTCTCTAACAAAAATAGAATCTAATTTATACGGACATACTCCCATTGAAGGAGTACACAGTAGTTTTGCAGGGAGAACTCCACGGTCCTTGTTTATCAGAATTTTCAATTCTGATGTAGCTAATACTGTTTATATACTTGAATTATCCAGATGATATTCAAAATATGTTGGATGATGTTTTGTGATCGTGACCAATGTGATTCAAATTCTTTCTTTTGGATGATATTTTGTGATCCCAACCAACTTGATTTTGTGTATCTGTATTTTCTAGATTATTAATGGCTTAATTAATAATTGTAATTTTTTTTTAATTTTAGATGTCTAATTTTATTCCATAAATACACTACCTATTTAATCTAATGAAAGGAGTATTTGTGCTATTTTTTTATTTTGTGGACTATTGCGTGTAGTTAATTTTTGACCCTTTTACCTAAAGTCCCCTTTAAACAAAGCCTCCTTTATCGACCCAACAAAAAGCCCGGCCCGGTCAATATCCCGCCGAAAAACCACCCTCAAACTTACAATGCCGCCCCCAATCCCGGTTGAAGTCCTCTCCGACTCCGATTCCGACGATAACCGGCAGCCGGCTCTCCGAAATGATTCCATGGACCTTGCCACCCCGCTATTCTCGGTCGCTCACTGCAAGAAGAAACAAAGAACTGAGGCTTTGTCAAACTCTAGTAATTCCATCATCTTCATCATCGATGACGATCCCACGCCGATTAAGCCAGCTTCAACGTCTTTGGAAGGCCACAAATTTTCTTCCCCTCCATCGGTCGTTCCGGAGACCCCATTCTCGGATGCCTCAATCGTCAAATGCTCCAAAGGAAAATCGGTGTGTTCTGGTAGGTTAAATTTATTTTTCTATCTTTAGAAAGCCAATGGAGATTTAAAACTGGAACTCTTGAGATTTTTTTTTTCTTTTTATTTGCTTGTGCAGTTGTGCTTATATTTCTACTTACTTTTCAAGGGCCGATTTTTATGTTTCCAGAAGAAGCATTGATTATTATTTCCTACCTCTTACATTTCTGGGTTAATCAGTTTTAATATTTTCCTTTGGTTTCTATTTCACTGCAGATCAGTATGTAGTTGCTGAAACACCAACGTCTGACGTTTCACAATCCCAATGCAACGGAGGAGTTTACAATTCTGAACCTGGGCGTTTTCTGATTTCAAAGCCTACACTTTCGGGTGAGTAGTGGAATTGACTTTGAATATAAGTTGAATGAGGGGAGATGGAAGCTTTTATTACAGGCAGAGTCTAGAGATGGAATCTTTACTGATGCTGTTTTGTAATTCTGAGCTCTAATCTTGAATAGGGGAGAAGAGAAATAATTGTAAAACATTCTTAAAGATTAAGTATTTCTTAGCTAAGTTTCTTGAAGGGATTTTGCTGAATTGAGTATCTTCTGCAGTTGGAGACTCTGCAAGCCTTCAAATGTTATATAACAATGTAATTATGGCGTATCATTATATTTCACACTGAGTTAGTATGAGTCTACATTCTGTATTTGCTGGCAAGTCTACTTATTAAGTTAGATGCCTTGTCTTAATTTCTAGTCCCTAGTCTTACAGTCTTTTTGTGTACACAACTTGCCTCTTCTTCACTGATTGAATCCCTGGTTTGATTGGTTGAAATAGGATTCGTTTCCTTCCACTCACAATTAAAATAGGTGAAAATGCTTCTTATTTGATTGGTTCCTTATATAATGTGTATGTTTTAACATATATTCTTCTCCTGTTCCCTTTTCTTTGGCTCAATTTCACTGATTTATAACAATTATATTTCAGAAACCAACAAATTTATATATCTGGAGTCAGATAATGAGTCTGAAGATGTTGGTGGATTAGAAGCTTTGAAGCAGAATGTAACGGGTTTTGCTGCAGAATCGACAAAGGAATCAGATTTTGACTCCAGATTAGTTGCATCCTCATTTTCACTTGGTACAATTATCTATTCTTGCTTTATGTGTTGACATCATTTCAATTCTGCTCCAATCATGAAAATTAATGACAGTATAAGTTGCTTAATCAACTAGGTTCTTCCATCGAATTACATAAAAAATTCCAAATGGGGGATGCTGACACTATGCAAAGGTCTCAAAGCAATCATCACCCTCGTTCCCTTGAAGATGACATGTCTATGGTGGGTAGTCCTAGTCACTATATTCGTAAAAAATTATTTTTGTTGGAAGTTATAGAAACTTTTTCCCCATTATTTTTCAAGGATCAAAGTTGTAGTTTACTTGATATGTTTCTAACTGTAAAGTTGCTCTAAATGTTATACTGTTGCATCCCCTCAAAATATAGGTAGCTGAATTGATTGTTTCTCCATTCCTTAAAATAATGATGGTTGCAATAAATTGCTGTCTGGGAACTTGACCCAGCCAGATATCTTCTACCAACAAAATTGTATATCCTCTTCTCCAGATACAAGTATTAGAAAACAGGACGTACTTCTATTTTGGATTCCTATAGATTCTTGTTTCATGGGAGCAAATGACAAATGAGTTCTACAAATATATAATGTTTTATAACTTCAAAAATTAGAGATCGGAAGAGCGTCAAACAAGATAACTTTTATCCCTACAGAGGGAAAATTAAGTCCACCTGATGAACTTATAATTTTCCCATTTCTATTTCGAAACAGAAAATTGGTCAAATCATTTTTAACCATATAGTTAGCAGAGTATTTCCACTCTTCATTTCTAATGTTATTTCTATATCGAAATAGAAATAGAAAACTTGCATGGCCGTAATGGACTACTCACTTGTATGAAAATATAGAAATAAGAATGGACTATTCACTTTTATGAAAATATAGAAATAAGACTTGGATTTGGGATTATTCTGCCAACATTTACTAGTCTTCTGCTTTTGTTCTTGCCATGCCATGTGAATTTTATTTTTATTTTTTTTTCTAGTTAGATCTGAAAATGAAACCTTGACATTTTAACTTTGATGATGATTTTCTTGTACACTATACTGAATTGATCTTTGAATTGTAGAATTCATTCTTCTTTTGATTATTATCATGTTGGTTTAATAAGTTCTGTGCAGGCATGTCACTACTCTGACGATAGATCTGATAGTTTAGAGCCCATGGATCAAGTCGGGAAACAAAGAGGTAAATGTAGAGACAAGCCAAAGAAGAAAACAGAAGCAGGTGAAGGAGTGAAAAGAAAGAAAATGTCAAAGGAGGAGAGACTTCATTTGATGGAAGAAAAGAAGCGGCAGAAAGAAGTAAGCATGAAACACAAACCCAAAAGCATGTCTGCTTGCACATTGTTCGGTTACCAATTATTGAGAAAGTCTGTAAAATGTATGCTATTTGATATTTGTGACGTAGCAAGAGAAGTTGCAAAAAGCTGCGTCTAAGGCGGAAGCCGCAGAGATGAAAAAACATCAGAAAGAAATGAAGAAGTGGGAAAAAGGGAAGCATGCTCTCAAATCTATTGTTGCAAAAATTGACACCAAGGTGGTTGAAGGGGGCCCTATTGGAGGTAAGATCTTTCTTTTCGTTTCCCACACTTTTAAGCTCTTAATGCTTAGTTCTTTTTCAAGGTGTCTAAGCTAGTTCCCTCCTTGCGGTGTTTAGGAAATTTGCTATCAAGGTTTGCAGAAAAGAATCTTTCATACCGCATTACGTCTAATCCAGTGGAGAGATCCATCTTATGGACAATGTCTGTTCCAGAAGAAATATCACAAGTAAACTTTCACATTTTCATATTTATCGATCATAAAGGCAAATGCAAGATCTTCTGATGCATCTTAAATTTGTTAGAAGAAAATTTCTGTGTAGGCTCACATTCTTGCTCATAAAATATGATCATTTTGGAGATAGATGGGGGTATGATTCATGGGATGTTCTTTAAATTGGGCTTGTTAGTTTGGTTGTGTACATCTTCGAGAAGGATGTTCCTGTCAACACTTGTGAGAAATATTAGTAGGTCCTGATTCTTGGGCCCTTGGCCATACAAAATGAGATTTTAAAAGGCCAATGGATGATTTCTAAACATGATAACCACTAAAATTAGAATAAAATTAATATTCAAGATTGTAGAAATTATAGATGTAGCAAGTGCATGAGTATCATCAGTCAAAATTTAAAACCTTAACGGATGCAAGTGGCTCTCTAAGAGTTTAAAGTTTTAGGTCAAGAGTCTCGAGATGGTATCGGAACACAAAAGTTCTTGATGGAAGCAGTGACACCAAACTCTACCCTACGTAAAGTTGCCAGAGTACGATTAACCTCTGGATTTGAAATCACAGTCACCATCCATGAAATTGTCCACATTTGAGGTTTTGATGGAGAAAAACAAACTTTGCTTATATTTGAGACGTTGTTTTGAACTTAAGATATAGTATCCATTGCACTAACTTAAATTTGGCTAAAATGTTGGTCAACAAGCAGGTCCCTAGTGATGCAAATACGATGCTCACTAGCATATTAAGCATTTAGATCAAGTGGCGTTTTGCTATGCAATTATGGCAGTGGTAACTGAATATAATTTAGTGAGATTATGCGTATAGTATAAAGCTCATATTATCTGGAGCTGCCTTACTCCAATCACTATCACGTCCTTTATGTTAGCTATAATCCTAGTTGTACATTAGATGTCAACATATAGAAAAAGTTGTATATCGCCAGCTAACATATGTAGTTATTTTATATGTTACTGTTGTACTTGTACTTTAAGTCATTAGATTTTTGTGTTGGATTTAGAGCATTAACATATAACAGCCTTAATTGCTTTCTGTATAGCTGAGTTTATGTCTATGCTGCAGGTTTCATCGGAAGAAATTGAAATTTCTTATGTGTTAATTATTTATGAGGCCGAAGAGTTCTGTAACCTTATTGTCAATGATTCTCTTATGGGTCACGTTTGGAGCATTCAACAGCATTATCCCCATCATACTATCTCTTCCGATCTTGTTATCTCACAAATCGACTTATGGCTTACATCAATAAAAGGTTGGTGGAATGTTCTTGGTATATAACTCACTTTCATCTTTTACTTCTCCTCCTTTAAAATAATAATAATAAAAATAATAATAGTAATATCAAAGAGAGTAATTACTAAATTGAAGTTTACTGGTCTTGAACAAGTAAACTGACCAGGCAGGGTTTAATACGAAATACAACAATATGGTATCAATGTGAAATGGCCAGTGTATTCTCAAACTCCAGTGACTATTAGTTGAGTTTCAGGCTTCCTACTTTACTTTAAGCTGCACTTAGGTTTTTTTTTTTATTCCTATATATATATATATATTTTTTTTTTGTGTGTGTGTGTGTGTGAGAGAGAGAGAGAGAGAGAGAGCGAGTGAACGAGCTCGCTTTTTCTAAGCTTAGGTCCCCAGTTCATGATCATTGTATTTCATTTATAAATTCACTGTCCATGTGAAAATGAATCTTCAAGAAGCAAATTCTCTTTCCCCAACATTCATTCTCAATCGCCTTTTTTCTGAAAATCATTTGTCACAATTCCCCATGTTCTTTCATTTATAAATTCAGTGTCCATGTTTTATTGTAAGATTGATTCAGTAATCATCTGGGGTAAAGTGCAAAAGTATTAAGAGTTTGAAGATCTGTTGCCTTCAAAAATAAAAAGAAAGCAAAGCCATGATGAAATACACATTAGCACGTTTAATTTTTTCTAGATATGCTTTCGTGTCAATTTGTCTACTCACACATACAGACTAGCATTGGCTTAATACTTTGTTCAGAGAGCATCGATGTGCATTCTGTTGGGTTTTACGAGATTATGGGTGTTCAAATTTGTCTGTTGATACCATCTGGCATGGCTCCAATTCTTAAAACTGCTTAAACCCTATTCACCTAGCAACTCCTCTTTCTGCAGTCAAATGTTTGTACTAAGTGTTAACTTATGTAACTCATATATCATCTTTTTGGTTGTGCTTTAGCAAGTGGCTTGTTTTTTTCAAATGTAATCTACAAGCATGTCTGTAGTAACTGCTTGAAATGTGCACATGGAAGGACTACTGAATATTTTTTCATCTACAAGACTGCTCTTCCGATGTTTTATTTTGTTACAATCCCAGTAACTTTATTGAGAGTTCTGCCTATTATTTATTATTTTCTCAATTAACCATCTGGTGCAATAAGGATGCTTATTGATTTTGTAATTCAGATCCAAGGAATTTTCACAGTTTAACTTTTTTTTTCCTCTCCTTCCTGCCAATCATCCCTTTACCGCCACTGTCACAGAGAACAAGGGCAGTACAAGAATCCGAACAATTACAGTGGGTGGAAGCACCCACCTGTAGAGGAGGTTAGTGAAAACCTTATGTCATACTGCGTGGGATTCTGGAGATTTTTCATGATCGGATATCTCTAAAGATCAGTAAACATATAAACTCCTATTTAAATTCTCTCTCTTTTTTTTTACAGGTTATGGCAAAATTAAGCACTCATTTTTCTAAAGTGCATTCAAGGCAGTGTATTGATGAAGCTGAACTTGCAGAACATGTCGTTGGTCTGACTTGCAGTCTTGCCTCTTGTCAATTTAGGTACTCATTGGATTATTCCATCTGGCGACTCGCATAATTTTAAGTGTGCCTTTCCTATCTATGCAAGTAAATCCGAGTTAATATGTGTTGACGGACCTAGTTAAACATTCTATGCATGCAGGATTTTATAATTTATTTATTGCTCATACTGACTTGTGTGAAGAATATGTAAAATCAGCTGCTCAATATTGCCTGTCCAGTGTCCACTAAACAGCTAGTACAAACTTGTTATGCATGATTCAGTTAAGGCAATTTAGTTTGGTATGTACCTCTATTCAAATGAACAAAGTTCATAGGAAGTCATAGGAAGACTGCCATTACTCATCTTTTATTCCGTTAGAAGAGTAATATTGCGATGGCTTCAGTCATATTTTTGCTTATCATCCCTATCTGAGTGAAAATTACAATAAACCTACTTGATAAATGATTCATGCCTAATGGGACATCTTGTGCTTGCGGATTTCCATATGATGTTGATACCATTTCCTCTAATCTTTTGGTACAGGAAAAAATTAACCCGATTATCAGTTTTTGCAAATGGGTCTTTTATCCCTAAAGATTTTGCTGAAAAGGATCTAATAAAACAGAGCCCATGGTGAGTGTTTCTTTTTCTTTTGTTTCCTTTCAGACTGTTGTCAGTTTATTTTCCTTTCAGACTGTTGTCAGTTTATGGATCATCATATAGTTGTTTTGATCATTTGCGTCACTCTCCATGCTACTAAATAATGGCTTGGCAGTAAATTTATGAATTCTGATAGTTATCTTTTGTTGGGCAAACTAATCCAATATCAAATTTGACTTGCTGATTACTCTGACCAGTTAATAAATTTTGTGATTTCTTCCCTTTTTTTTTATTATTATTAGTATTATTATTTTTTGGGTCCCCCTTCATCATTTATGTGTTATAAATGTGGGCATGCATAATCATCGAATTTTTATTCTTTACTTAATATAGATGAATGCATAAAATGAGACCAAACAAGCACCCATATGTTACCAAATACGTAGATATTGTTATTGAAATCGTCTCTTGTTTGAATCATACTTGTTATCACCACCTGTGCATTAGAGATTCTCCAAGTTATTTTGTTGCTTCTATAACATGCTGCCTCCTACACTAGTTCCGACAGCCTTTACTATTTCACAAATAGACACTTCAATGTGTTATCAGATTACTTTTGTACACAGTGTTGGGGTTTGTGATTCACAGCTTTGCTTTTTCAGAATGAGATTTTTGGAGAATGTGGTGGTAGAGTATGTGGTTGTACTGAAGTTTGACTCACTAAGTGACTTTTTTGTTGATTAAAATCTGAAAAGAAGCTGTTGATAGACATTCGTAATCCGTCCTTCATGTGTAGGATGAAAGCACTGGTAGCTATACCAAAGGTACAGCCACGACAGGCTGTTGCCATATGGAAGAAATATCCCACAATGAAATCTCTTCTGAGTGTTTACATGGATCCTGGTATCTCGGTGAGTCTTGTAAACAACAAAATTATCATACTTTTTCCCTTTCTGTTACAAAAGATCAGCGGATGCGGGGTCCCATTAATTGAATACATTTTTGCCGGTTATGTTTTCTGATTCTGTATATTGTATAGATATCAAAGGTTAGGATCATGTATTGACAGACTAGGTTCTTGATCTGATTGTTTTGGATACAATAAAAAGAAAAAAAAAAATAGAAATCAATTACTCTTCATGGAAAAATATCCTTCAAGAAAACATCAGTTGTCAATATGTCTTGCAACTTTCAAGTCTATTATATATCAGTTTCATTTTTATTAATTATATGTGGATTGATTTCCATCTAGTCTTGTGTAATTGGCACGCCACGTTAAAAGATGCTTGTTTTAGATTTACTATTTACTCATCAGTATGTGTATGGATTTAGCATGGTTAACAAGAAAGCAGGCTGTGAAAATTTATTCATGATAAACAGTCACGCAATGCTTGCTTTGTATGTTTTTGGTACCAAACTTGGATCTTCCCTTCAAAGTGCATCATTCTCATTCCTCTCACAATTTATCATCTTAGATGTAGGCCGTTATATTTCCTACTCATTTTTCCTCGTACTGGTTGATGGCTAATTACTGCATCGCATTTGTGCATCTTCGGAAAAGTTCTGATTCGTTCCTGTTGTTATCAGGTGCACGAGAAAGAATTTCTGCTGGAGGATTTGAGAGTAAAAGGTATAACAGGTGATGTTATAAGATTAGGAGATATTTGTTCCAAGAGAGTATACAGAATACTAACGGCTCAATGCGGGAACATAAGAACTGATGACGTTGAGGATGGAGCTGATTTCTTTAGCTATCAGTCTACCTAAGCGATGCACATAGTAGCTACTACTGAAAGGTTAGCCATGTATGTTTTGCAAATCAAGCATTTTGTGGCTACTGATTTGAGGCCTTGTGCTCTTTTTATATAGTCTTGCACTGTTTTCAATTGTCCAAGTGTATCGATAGAATTGGACATGAGAGTAAACATGATTTCAGCTTGTGTCTTCTTATCATTCTCCACTACTAAACATGCTCTGAAGGTACCAATACTGTCATCTTCTAGGAAAGGAAAAAACAGTGGCTGGGAATTAGAAACTGACGACTCGATTCCCCCATCATTTTCGCTGAAATTAATGTCATTGACCACAAGTAATAGTACACTGCTTGATTTGTTCCCAAACAAAGAAAGCAGCATGTAGAGCAATAATAATGTCATTAATGCAACAGCCAATTGGTTGCATTCTACCAATCCATATACACATCAGTTTCCAACATTATGTTTGGACATGTCACGTTTCATGTCACCAGCTTCATGTGATAGTCCATGGAAATGGAGCAGAGAATGAATCCTCCCTTATTTGAAATTGTAAACTTGAATGGAGGAAGGATAAAATGACAATTTCCAGTTCAAAATGGACATTTTCGAAAATGAACGTTTACAGATGCCTTTGAATAGCAGTTTTCGACGAAGGAACAGGATGTTTCATAACCGGTCTGTAGTGGGCCACCACCACCTATATGACATTAACGTTAGTGGGCTATCCACACTAGATGGCCCATTTCTAAGTGATGGCCATTATCACAATTGCAACTACCTACGTTACCCAACTTTATATATATATATATATATATATATATATATATTTTAGGCATTTTGCAAGTTTGTTTATGAACACAAAATGTCTGTTGTCTTATCGGCACCAAACAGTAATGTGATATATATCAACACGTCATTATACATTCTTTAAATCACATTAACAGTTGATATTAGTATGTCACATCACTTGTCTAGTGTCGTAACGACACAAGACATCTAGTCCTTGAACATTTTTTAAGTTCGTCATCCTTTTCTAGTGGTTGATTTTAAAGATGACGTGATATATGACAAATAAATTCAAGAGTATAGTAATTGTGTCATTCTCCCAACCAGATATATAGCCAGCAAGCTAAAGAAGCCCATCATCACGAATTATGATTACAAGAAAAAATAAAGCAGTTTCCGTTCGCTTTCTGAGTATATACTAATATTTGATCTTGTTCCATGGCTGATTGGAGTATTCTTCCTCTGGACATTTTAGTTGTTATAGCGGAAAGTTTACCTTTCTTTGGGGGTTTTATTTTCTTCCGTTCCGTTTCAGTAAGTTCGCTGTTGGAGAAAAATCCTTCATTGCTTACTAGATATCCTCTGCTTCTGCTCAGTGAAACGATATATACCATGGGTCCGGGGGCATGAGTACATATTTACGTCACCTCGTTGGTTGCCTACTATAAAATTCGGCCTTACCTCAATTAAAGATGCATGATTATCAACAAAATAAATTATCATGGTGAAAATTTTAGCAAATTAAAGGGTGTATTAGAAAAATGATCTTATATTTTACATTTCTAATGACATAAATTGAACTTCTTGCAATCATTATGAAAATGAGAATTAAGCATTTTTTTTTTGGGGGGGACGGGATTGTAATATTTTTTGGGGAAATGTACCCCTTTTCTATAGAGATGGAGGAGGCTCCAAGGGCAGATGGCCCCTGTTGTGGACTTTTGAGTCTATTTCCATGTGGTACTGATATATGACTTGGTTAATTTTGATTAGTAATCTGATTTAGTACAAGGAGTTAGATCTGGCTCATTAAAAATTTACTTGAGGGTCCTTTCTTTTAGGGAATAAATCAGGAATATGGGGGAAAATTCAAATATTCCAAGTCAATTTTGTCTAAAAAAAAGTACTCTATAAGTCAATGAGAAACTTACACGTGAGTTCTTGAGCCTCATTTTTTAGACTTTTGAGTCTATGTATGGATTATCGATCGATCTAGAGTAACGGATATTTCCTCAATGAAAAGGTGATGGGGTGTTTGCGGGAGTCCTATTCTGACATCATATGTGCCATACACTATAGCACCACATGACATCGATGCAAGCTATATTGTTATGATTAATCATGTGGTTACACCACATGGCCATGTAGTGTTACAGTGAATGACATTAATTGCAATGTTTGGGGTAGGGAAAGTGGAGTTTAAATTTTTGGTGTGGGGCCCACATTTTTTGGGGGAATTTTTTGTTTGATGAATTCGCAAAGGGGGCCCTTTTTGCCACAGTGGACGGCGAGGCTTGACATTGGAGCCTCCATCTCTATAGAAAAAGGGACATACAAATTGTTATTTAGCCAAATGATATAATTTTTTTTTTTTCAACCATATGCTATTACATGTCAAAAGTTCCAATGCTCCTACCAACTTATTTAATTTTCTTTTTGCATCTTTAAAGGCGAAATCTATTGGTTTTCATTTACTACTAGATCCTAGACTATTTGAATCTTTTACTTTTTTTTTTTCTTTTCAAACAGTAAATACTAATTAGTGTCATTACTTAATGACAAAAGTAGCTCTTTAGTGGTCTAGCTATAGAATTTTAAGATATGTACTTTTTAAATGATAAAATAAAATATATAATATAAAATTTTACAAACATAACTAATATTGGAGTTTATTAAGATGAAAGTTCCTTTGGATACTGTTTAATGTGTTTATCTATTTTGCTATTTTTTTTTTAAATGAAAGATAGTCATTCAAAGTTCAACCCGTTAAGATTATATTTAGTCGGCCCCCATTTGAATTTTTGCCTAGGGCTCTTGAAATATGAGGATCGGCCCTGGTCGCATAGGCGTCGTACATACCCTTGCATGCACACGAGATCGGAATATGTTAACATTTTATAATCCTGCATAAAATTGAATTAAAATTATATATAGCTAAACCAAACCTTATACTTAACATTACTTTTGTTAAAGAAAGGTAAGTACAAAATGTGGTTTCTAAAAAATTAATGTCCAATCGCAGGGTTCTGGTTTTTATATAGTCAGAATGGATTTTATACAATAACCAATGGAAGAACTACAACGATAAAAGGTGATTTAACAATAACTTTTTATCCACATGTCTTGCGTTGGAGTTGCTATACACAATCTTCTAAAAATCTTTGGTCTTCAAATCAATGTCACCTCATGGTCCGTGCAAGCCGCACTACATGTACACATTTTTGTGGCGCGGGTCCATGTGTTTTCCTCTCTCTGTGTATAAAAACGCAATAAGCTACTCTCTTTCTGCTCAGTCTTGTCTTGGGAGTTTTTCTATCAATGGAGAGAAGCAAAACATTCCCCGGTTACTCATCTTTGCACGCAGATCAAGAGCGAATCGACTTTGGGAGTTGCACTAGATCATATAGCTTCAACGGTCCGGGGGACAACCCGGAGACGGAGAGGAGGAAGAGGGTGGCAACCTATAATATGTATACCATGGAGGGTAAGCTGAAATCGTCGTTGAGAAACAGCTTTAAATGGATCAAGAGCAAATTCAGAGACGACTACTAGGATTGATCATCATCTTTTCGTCATGGAATGGAACAAGTCAATTGTATGTTGTTTGTCATGGAAACTTGCTGTTTTTTAAGGGATGTCATAAAAGTGTGTTTTCTTAAATTGGTTTCTGTAAATTGTTGTAAGAAACTGAGAATTGCAATATATAATATTAATATATGATCATTTGGTTGAGTGATCACGGGTACTAACCAAGATTTGCGCATCAAACGCCTTCCGATCTCCAGTACATAAACTGTGTACACAATTCTATAGATAATTTGTAAGAGAAAAGCCACATGCCTGAGATATGCAAAGGAAAGATAAAACATCTGCTGCAGCTTAATTATCCTCTAGTCCGAAGAGTTTGGAGATCTTATCCAGATCAAGATTTCTGAAATCGATGTTGGAGATGGATCTTCGATAAAGACTAGATTTACTCTCTTCAAGGTGGTTGGCAGCCTCAGTCAAAGAGGCCAGGAGAAGCGGGTAGTTCTTGATGTTTTTCAGCGCGTTAGGATGTGCCTCGGTTTTTGATGTCTGGTTATGCAGAGAACGGAAGGCTGGAGTAGGCGAACGGGGTATGTTATCTTGACTGGTTTGTTTCGCAGTCGAGGAAGTGCTACTACTACTATTAATCATCTCTTGGCTTTGGAAGCTCTGAGACCTTTGAATTTCCTGG
>CAVNYN010208025.1:0-14904 GCA_963692815.1 Nyctanthes arbor-tristis | reverse complement strand
CCCCCCCCCCCCCCCCCCCCCCCCCCCCCCCCCCCCCCCCCCCCCCCCCCCCCCCCCCCCCCCCCCCCCCCCCCCCCCCCCCCCCCCCTGGTTATGGGGAAATGTACACTGTTATAATGTGGGGCACGACGAAGGTATACCATGTGATTGTATTATATTTGAAGGGAAATGCTATTGAGCGGAAACGAGATCAAAGGCTGAAGGGGTTGAGCATAATCAAGGATAAGGCAAGCAAAATAGAGGATGAGGGCCGACGGATTGAGAGGAAATTGAATGTGTGTATTGTGGGATGGAAAATGGTTTGAGTTGGTTCTATGTAAGTTTAATTAGTCCGGCCCAACCCAAACCAAGCTAACAATTGATTAAACTCAATAAATTAAAAACTAAACTAATTCATTAGGCTAAGAAACCAAATCAACCTAACTCATAGTGGTTTGGTTTTGTGGGTTGAGTTGGTTTTTAAGAAAAATGCCCAGCCCCTACGTTCAATATTTCAACTTTAGCTACAGTTAGGTTCTCTCATCTGATGGGCATGGCTGGGTATTCTCGGAAGTTCTTGATAATTACCATAACTTAAAAATGCATTTTATGTGAATCAAGAAAAAGAATGAGCAGAGATTTTTTATTTTTATCTTTTATTTTTTTTTATTTTTTTAAAGGGACTGAGTAGAGTCAAATGGTAGAGATTTATATAGTACAAGTGAATCTTAGAGCATCTACATTAGTAGTGTTAAAGTAGATTATTAGTGGAGTTATTAGTTAACAACTCAAAAAACAATCTACATTGGTGGTGTTAAAGTAGTTAAAAGCATTTAATTGAACAAGTTGTTAGTTTTATTGTTAAAATTAACAACAAACTTAACACTTTATGTGATATTATTTCTTTCTTTTTTATTTTAATTAAATTGTGATTGGTCCACTATTTGACTATTGAATTAATGATTAAATTTAACACTCTTATTTAGAATCACCAATGTGGCACAAATTAATAGTTAAATTTAACTTACTTAGGTGTCATTTAACAATCATTAACAATTCTACTTTTTATTTATGTGGATAGTTAATTTTAGCACTACCAATGTGGATGTTCTTACAAGATATGTGGATGAAATTAGTTTGATCATATTCAAATTTGAAAAAAAAATAAGAGTACGAATAAGCTATGTTTGGAGAATTGAATCGGACTAACCACTTCAACAAGAAAAATCGGGAACCGAACCGAATTCACCCAAAAAATTGCTCATTTGAAAACGAGATTGGAAAATTGGAGAATCCTAATGGGTTAATTTCACAAATCATCCCCAACCTTTGGGTTAAAAACCGGTTTCGTCTCTAATTTTTTTTAAGACACCCCACAGCCATCAATCTTTCATAAATGCACACAAATCGTCTCCGTGGATGATTTCAGTCCAAAAGTGCAGTTAAGTATGAGTTGGCCCTCCATGCGATTTTTAGGCTAAAAGGCATAAATGGAAAATCAGAAAATTACCTATTCCTTCCCTCTAATTTTCAACAGTAGATTACATATATATAAACCCATTCTCTCGACAAAAATGTATCTTATATTAGAATACTTGTCTGACAATGGAATGAAAGAGCAAGAAGAAGAGAAGCAGAAGAGCCACCGCCAACCGGTAAAAAAATAGGTAGACATGGCATGAAAATGACATGCCAAAATTGTGGCGATGTCAAACACAACAAGAGAGGCTGCAAGCGACCCAAGAATGGGGCTGGGTGTAGTGGAGGCAACACCAAAAGCCATAGCAAAGGAAAATCTTGAGTTTGGCACTGCCGACTTCCATTTTGTTGCTGTTTGGGCACCACTACATAGTATAGAAGTATGGCTTGAGTGTAGAATGGTGGTTTTTGTACATTTAATCTGTTTTTTTGGAAACTTACTATGGCGGTGGTTTTTGTACACTTGCTTTTGTTCTTTTGGATGATTGCCCAGACATTTGGTATGTAAATTCATGAAGCCTAAGTGATATTAGCTTTGATAACCATAGGATGTTGTGGATTTGTGTATTGTTTTGCTGACTATGAAGGCTTATTGAACTATATATTAGTTGTGTATGATTGAAATGTAGCGTGGCCTTAATCTTGTGTTTCTGGATCTTTACTATGGCGGTTTTAGATCGACCTAACGCATGGAAATGCTTCAGTGTTAGGTGTTACTCGCATCCCCAACCTTTGAAAGGTTTGCCAGTAAAGGTCCCCAACCTTTTAGAAGTTTGGCAGAACGGGTCCCCAACCTTTTAAAGGTTTCATACCATTCGTCCGAAACGTTTCATTTTTGTTTTGTGTTTCATCCTTAACCTTTACTTGGTTTCTAGATCCCCTCCCAAACTCACCCTCTCCACATAAGACACATACGCAACATTCATTTCATAGCATAACATGGAATGTTGGATTACATTTAGCAATGTCTCGAAACACATAATCTAACATAGGATTTGTTACATAGTATTGGCACGTGAGTTCAAAAAAAATATTTTCCAAATCAGAAACAAGCCGATCGCTGTCAAGATTAGAGAACGTCTGCCCTCAAGCATGGGGATTTATACACGTCTCTGCTCGAGTTGAAACATATTATGCTCTATTTTCAGACGAGTGTTTTCTTTCTCTAAACTTCTTAGGTTAGTCTCCAATCTCAAATTCTCCGATTCCAAATCTTGGATATGTGCCTCAAATCAACAAAAAAATTCAGATGCAGCTTTAGGGGAAGAAGAAACTCACTACCGAAGTTAAGAAGAAACTCATTACCGAATGTTCACAAGCGAAGAATCTTCTTTCTGGATTTGTATTGGTCCATGATGTCCGCAGTGGCATTCTTCCTCCACACCTACAAACTCTTTCTTCCTCCATTGTCAGACAAGTATTCTAATATAGGATACATTTTTGCGGAGGGAATGGGTTTATATATATGTAATCTACTGCTGAAAATTGGAGGGAAGGAAAAAGGTAATTTTCTGATTTTCCATTCATGCCATATAGCCTAAAAATCGTGTGGAGGGTAAACTATTACTTAACGGCACTTTTGGAAGGAAATCATCCACAATGACGATTTGTGTGCATTTATGAAAGATTGGGGGCTGTGGGGTGTCTTAAAAAAGATTGGGGACGAAACCGGTTCTTAACCCAAAGATTGTGGACGATTTATGAAATTAACCCAATCCTAATTGCAACAGTCAAAACCTGTTAAAATTAGTTATAAAACATGTAAAATCGCAAAAACTAGGGAAACTGTTAATTAAAAAAAAAAAACCTCCTAGTTCTCAGCTAAAAGCTAAATTTTTTTTAATTATTATCTCCATCCCATTTTCGAAGAGATTAAAAAAGTTTCATTTAATTTAATTTAATTTAATAATATTAAAGAAGTAAATCTGAGATCATTTTTGTATTCAGCCATTTTCATTTACTAATTATTTAACTTTAATAATTCTATTTTGTTGATAACAATGTCCATTAAATATGAATATATAAAAAAATTAATATTTCAACTACATTTACTAATATTCTATTTTTAGTCATTTCTACCATTCCGACAAAAAATTGAAATCGCTTTGAAAAATTTTAACTGTTAGATCCGAGATTGCTGCTTCTTCCTCCGCCTCTAGATCTATATTCTGGCGGCTATGAAACACACACACACACACACACTCTCTTTCTCTCTCTCTCTCTCTCTCTCTCTCTCTCTCTTCTGGATACTTTCAAACGTAAGTGTAGGATTCCTCTAAACGTAGAATTCTTCTAGTAAAAAATACAACATGTGGAACATTAAAACGGACGGAGATAGACCAAACTAAAAATTGTAGAATTGCACACTTTCAGTTAAAGATATATGGAAATTTTCAAAATATAAAATTTTCCTAACAACCAATGCAATATGTGGAACTCCAAAATGTTTTAACCCTAACTCAGAATTATAGAAATATACATTTTTAGTTAAACATAAACGTAGAATTCTTCCCAATGTAGAATTTTTCCAACAACTAATGCAATATACATGAAAGTTTAAAATGTTTAAACTTAACTTTGAATTGTAGAATTGTACAATTTCATTTAAAGATAAATGTAGAATTCCGCTAATTGTAGAATTCCTATAAATGTAAAATTTTTAGAACAACCAATATAATATGTGGAAGTTTAAAATATCTAAACCTAGCTCAAAATTGTAGAATCATAAGTTTCTACTAGAGATAAGTGTAGAATTGCTCTGAATGTAGGTCTTCCAACAACCAACGCAAGGTGATGATACAAAGTTGTCATACCACATGAAACAGCCTTTTGCAGATTTGCTCAACACAAATTATACGTTGAAAGATGATACAACTATGCAACTATTTTTAAGAGGATTTTTTATCCTTTAGCTTTTAATTACACGCCTTTCTTTTCTTTCACTTACCATAGTAAGAAGAAAAGATAATAGTTTTTCCCTCCAATTCTTTTTGGACCATATGCAATGTGATTGCCTATATGTTTTGGATCAACAATCTTATCTTAGAAGCAACTAGGGCATTGACATTAGTGAATTTAAGTAAAGCCTAAGCAAAATCACAAAAATCCATTAATGTTGGCTATTTTCCCAAGAAGGGTATTTAGGTACTTTCACAAAATTAAATGGCCATTTTTCCAAAACTTAAATATATTGGCTATTTTATCCAGTCCACATCTAAAAATGGGCCATTTTTCGTATTATCCCTTTTACCAATAGAGTTTTGCTTGATTTAAAAGTGAGGTTATGTGTTAAAAATAAGATGTTGTCACATGTATCTTTTGTTAAAATTATATTACCACTACATTTTTTAGTCATTACACCACATTATGTAGGAAAAAACTCTAGTACCCTAGAAGTGCCCGTTTTGGGGCCAAATTAAATAATAAATTGAGGCCCTTGAACAATTACAGTGCAATTCGAACCACACATTGTATATACAAATTTAAATGGTTAGTTAAGGTCAATTTATTTTTTCGTATTTTAGTAAACTACTACATCTATATGTGATAACATCGAAGTTCCTATATGTTTTAATTGAAATAATAAATTTGTTATCTTTCCAAATAATTAACTTACTGAACTGAAATAAAATTTATAGATATTATTTTAAAAATTAAGTATAAATGAAATAATTTGAAAATTATTTATAAGATTTTTCTTTTTTTTTTGAAGACCTAAAATAATTAAAATAAGCTAAATCTTTAAAACTATATATTGATTAATTTTACATATGATCCTCAATCTTTAGGGTTAGTATCAATTCGGTCCCTATCCTTTTTTTCAACCCGTCGGGTCCCCAAACTTTCATTAATTCACATAAATGGTATTTTTACAGTTTCGGTCATTTTTTCCATCAACTCCTCGATTGAATTACCATTATGTCCCCTGTCTATTTTCAATTAAAAAGGATAATTTCACATTTCATTCACTACAAGAAAATTAGGCTTTTCCTACAAATTATTTTTGTAAGGAAAATTTGAATTTTAGAACTTCTAATGACGAAACCATTTTGTGGTCAAGTTTGCCACGCAAACCCCGTGGGGAAAGGATTTTGGCCCACAATGTTGATAATTTTGTATGGAAAGATATAGGCGTGTCGGCTAAATATTTTTGCCACAAATTTATTTTTCGAGAATTTTTTTTTTTACTGAGAAAATAATTTTATATAGATAGATATAAGCCTACAAACGCTCTTCACACAAGCCTATTGTATCATCTATTTTTGTTGTGACAAATATTTTCTTTGAGAAAAGCTATTTTTGCTGGCAAAATAAGTTAGATTTGTAGTCTAAGAAACACTTTTCAATACAAATAAATTTTTGTGTTGAATGAATATTTGGTTCACTCCCACAAACTAGCACAGAAATGAATTTTTTTTTTTGAGTAAATGCTACTTCTCCAAAAAATATATATATAACAATGATTCAAATTAATATAACAATGCAATTAAACAAATTAAACAAGACTTAAAATTATATTTATTAAACAAGTCAGTACAAAAATACATCAAAAACATCAAACATACTTTCATTTATGGTGAAAAAATAGAAGTATAGCAAGATCTTAAGAAAACATAAACCGTTCCAAAGGAAAATTATGCGATCATGTCCTTGTAAGATACTCCTTGCCACCATAGCTATCCTGAACAAAATAGTTATTTTGGTCCACAATTGTTGTATCTTTGTTTCCATCAAAATCATAATGGTCCAAATGGTGCTAGAGAATAACTAGGAACTTGACCATATAGTTGCTCCAAAGAAGGATGCCAAAACTCCAATGTGGAATTGAATTTTTGACCCATAACCTCATCTTCTTTTGCAACCTTAGTTCCTTCTACACTCCAGCCATGTAGCTACATTTCTAGCAGCGCATTCCTCCAACTTCATCTGCATATGGCGCTCGTTAAAACTAAATCACCCACCAAAGTAAATCAATTATTTATATCATGGTAAAACACTAACGCTATACGAGAAAGATACATTGAAAAATACTTGCAAATAAAATAGTCATGCTCACTTGAATTATCCATGCTCAACTTGCTTCAATTTTAATTGAGGAAACCCCTGCTATTTGACTCTTTACACACCACCTAAAAGATACACTAATTAAGTTACAATGCATTGAGATTGTTGTAAATGAAACTAGGAAAACTAGCAGTCACACTCGTTATTAGCTCCATTAAAATTCACTAATTCATCTAACAGGAAATATGAAGCTGGTTATGTTAAAAAGTTAAAAAAAAAAAAAAAAAGAAACGGGGATTAATTCTTCATGGGCATTTATTACTTTTTGCATATTTCTGTGTGGTTGCCCCTCATTCTAAACGTGGGAAATGGTAAGACAACGTGCAACTTCAGCAAAAGAAAGGCAAAAGAGTACTAGAAAGTATATACATTACTACAATATAAATACATACAGTACTACTTTATATGACAACAAACTGATACAAACAAACACTTAAAAAAGTTCTTAACCCCACAAAATTCTAAAGCTTCCATGTAGAAACCGTAGACGGGGGCAGCTCTACTGCACAACAGGATAGAATTGAGCTATGGGAAATAACTGCACTTGAAAATTCCTATTAACTTGGCTTAAGAGTTCACGTGCTTCAAGGAAGAAAAGTAATTTATACATTGAAGCAACTGGAAGTGTCCAGCTAAAGGGCCCTAATATTACTTTGAATGAAAATCATAGCAGAAGAAAAATCTCATCTTTTAAGTTACCTTGTCACATTGGCGCTCAAAGGTCTTCAAATTTAGCATAAAAGTTTTCAAAGATCAATAACATTAACTAATAACATGTCTCTGAAAAGAGTATCTAAGATTAATCTTTGTGTGAATATAACAGAGGTTTAAAAAAAAAAAAAAAAAAATAGAACCCTGATAGACCTAATAAGGAACATAAATTATAGAGGATCAAAGACTAGAGTTAGTAATACCAACCAATGAAGACCGAATATAAGGTGAAACGAGACAAATAAAAAATATTTATTGTGAATACGGCGGTTATCTAGACTTTAATCAGGATGTATCTTGCCTAGCAACTTAACAGTTATTCTGGTCTTCCGATCTGTAACGCGACCTAGATATGTCTAACTCGGGTATGTATGCAGAAATTAAAAACACCAGAATTGTTGACGCAGAAACCTAACTGGAAAAACTACGGGCACCCTTGCCACGGGACAAACAAGTCATTAAAAGCAGATAAGAGTTTAGTTCAGTTTGAGAGACTTAGTGATATCGCAATATACACTAAACATTCAAAAGGAAAAACTTATAAAAGAAACTCCCTTCTTTACGCCTTTTGACATGTGGCATCGTACGCTGCGCTTGTCTTCTCGCTATCGCGCTCACACGGAAACATACATCAAGCCCCCTAGAATCCACCTGGACTCATCATGGGAAACAAGAACTCCTAACACTCTTCAATCTTGTGTGAATCGTCCCTCGCACATATGTGATCTTCAATCAATGCACTATGTAGGGTATCGCCAAACAAACACGGTTAAGACATGAAGTCCGAATGCAAGAATAACTCTCGTGGGGTTTTTGGCTGCGTGTTTGTTTTCCTCTTTGCGGTCAAGCTCTCGAAATATTGGAAGAATGATTATGCTCATCTCTTTCCTTTCATCTCGACCTACACGACGCTCTTCCGATCTTTTTAATTCTTGTGCAATACAAGAATTAAAGTTACCAAATCCAAATAGAACAAGAATAAGGCAAGTTAGAATTCTCATATACCATAAATACGAAACTTACCTAATTCTATTAAAACTTGACATGCATGAGTTTTAGCCTAATCAAATAAGGAAACTTGAATTCAACTAAGATTACGAAACTTTGAAACATAGCATGTAACTAAAATTCTTGTGCCTTAAGAAAGGTACACACGCCCCAACCTATCTTTTCGGCCAAGACACGATTTTATATAGAATTTGCATGCTTAAATTAATATCACACGTAATATAAAGTCATGCAACTAATAACACAATGTGACAAATTTTGACACTTAAGGAAAATTAGAAAAATTAGTAATGCTAACAAATTTTCGTACTAACAATCTCCCTCTTTGGCTTTTCTAAATTTTCAAAACAAGTGATAGTTCAAAGTGTCAAAAATTTCCTAAGGGTAAAAACATGTATCAACAAACAATAACTCATGCTAGATATATCCTGTCATGCTACTATTTTTCTCCCCCTTTTTGACAAAGGAGAAATGTCAAATGTATCTTGTAGAAAACGTCAGTAAAATAAGAGCTAAAGTTGTAAAACCCATATCAAGCTCAAAACAGTATTCCCTACATCAAAATGTAGTAGCAAGCATAGGGAATTGATAAAACATAAAAACTATAAACATAAAAACAGAAATTTAAATGATTGTTTCAAAAACATAGAAATGCTTTTGAGAATTTTTGATCCTTCATTCCTTCAAATTGTCTTCCTTGGCAGGCTTTCAATTATCTTTCTTTGGCTTCTTGGCTTTCTTTTTTTGCTTCTCCTGGTTTTCATCGTTTTCAGCTGCTCTCTTCTTCTTTTTCTTTAGAGTGGCAGTATGGGATGTATCTAGCCTGGGTGCTGCTGTTGGATCTGCTGTATCCTGCTACTGACTTGCTGCTACTGCTTGATGGTCTACTGCTTTCAGATATGCCCTCAAAAAGACTGCAATGTCTTCATCTTTGTAGGCAAAAGTTTGTCTATTTAAAAGCAAACGGTGAACCATCAAACTGCACAAAGGATTAAAAGCAGTTAAAAAATCATTATGAGATTGCTGGAAGGTAGTAAATTGATTCCTAAATCCTGATAATTCAGCCTCCAGTCTGAATATATGCTGCTCTAGTTCCCCTGTGTTATGTTCTTTAGATGCTGCGGAAGCAACATATTGTGCTGCATGTTTGAACATCTTAGTACAATGATCCCTTCTAAGTAGAGCAATAGGCTGTGACCAAATATCCCCTGACATTTCCTCAATTCCCTGATCCTTCAGATATTCAGACATAATCCAGATCCTTCAGATATTCAGACATAATCCATGGGAAGGAAAGTTTGTAGGTTTTGGAATGCCTAGGTCTACTGCCAGATATACAACTCTGATCTATCACATCATATACATGCTGCCCCCCATCAATAGGTTTCTTAGTTCCTAGCTGAAATAGAAGAAGTGCTCTTATTCTATTCATTTTGGTCGTATGTGTGAGTGGGTCCAAATTAGTAATCACAAATTTGTGTAGCAGTTTATATCTCAAAGACATTTGAGATACCCTGAAATCTGATCTCCTAGCTGGCCAATTGGTTCTAAGTAATTCCTGGGCTATCTCATTATTGGATATACTCTTCTCGGTTTGTTCAGAAATCCTGAACTGTCTAGCCCCTATCCAGCTTCTCATACTATCTGGAGTAAATCTCACTATTCTCCCCCTCACATAAATCTTTGATGTGAATGAGCACTTAGAATCACCAAGATTTTTAGGGTTATTAGCCAAGAATTCCCTTACTAATGTCTCATTAGCCTTGCCAGATCTACAGTCAAACAATTTTTCAATTTTGAAAAATTTTACCAATTCCCCTAGACCAAACTCCTCAAAATCAGACAACATAATTCTCCATTCATACTGAAATTTTCTAAAAATCACATACTTCTGAAACAACTTTTGTAGCTTTAGAGTCATGGAAATGGAAATTATAAGGAATGAAAGAACCTCGTGCAGTGCGTATCTCAGTGCGCTTGAAGTCCTTTGGGTCATCAGGATGCATTCTGTTCTACTCTGAGCCTTCTGGTGAATAATCTTCTCAAGATACATCATGGTCTGTTAAATCTTCTCCTGATTCTGATTCTGACTCAGAATGAGTCCTCTTCTTTAGACTCCCAATCTTGGCCCATGTTGGTCTCTATCTGGTTGGGATGTCTGACTGTGGTTTCAACTTTTTGTTTCCCCTTTTTTATTTCATCCCTCTTCTTTTTCTCTTTCTCTAAAAATTTTTCAATTTCATCTGTAGTAGAAAATTCCTCTGATTTTTCTTCTTCATCCTCAGCCTCATATTCATTTTCAGACTTATCGTTAAGCTTTTTGGATTTATGTTCTTTGTCAAGATTGGATATATCCTCTTCTGATCCTTTTGACTCGAACTTGACAGATTTTTCTCCTTCAAATTCCTCCTTCACAGGATGCGAAGAGGGTTTATCTTCATCTGCCGTCTCGTTTACTGGAGATTGTTACTGTTCTTCCTCAACTGACTGATTCTGAACTTGATCTGTATCTTTGGCCTGTTGATTATCCCCTAAATCATTAGGGTTCGGATGTTCCCTAGCAATCGATTGCAAAATATCATGATTATCAGCCAGATGTATGCTGCTTGACTAATCAACTGAAGGATAAGATGCATCTGGGCTAGATTCATACAGGCAAACATATGTAAATGTAATGAACCAACATTAATTAAATTAACAGCACTGAATACTTTCAAAGATACCTTTTGAAGTTCACACCATGAAGTATTCAATCAATTGAATTGTTCTCAATGGAAGGAATTATTTTTAAATGAAATTTCTACTGAATTTATCTTTTATGATCAATCTTTCTTCCACTTTGCACCTTGTGAGGACCTGACTTATTGAGACTTATGAGTGATGCACAAGAATACATATCATAATCTGAACAATTCTTATAAAAAGAATACAACTTTTAAGTCATCGGCTTGCTCGACTTTTTCTATAATTTTGAGCATTGTCTTCTGAGGGTAAAGGTAGTTGCATGCACTCAAAGACTTGGTTGACTGGTAGCTTTTGCCCTTACAGACTCTGCCCCTTAGACTTTATTGGTCGTATGTAGTGCCGAAGAGTGTAGATATTGACCATAGGTCTACATCAAAATTATGACTCCCAATTAGAATACTTATTATAGTACAAAGTAGTCTGGACGTATTCCATCTTTTTTATGCAGTTTATCTTGATGGTATTAGGAGAACAAGTTTTGACTGATCTCTTCAGGATGCGTCCTCCTCTGGGTATCTTAGTGATATCCTGCACATATACAAAGTGATTTGATTAATATGATTATGAATGAGACACAAATCACACAACTAAATGAAAAAGTGTAAATAAAAACATTTTTTTATGTACAATGAAATGCACTTTTTCTTTTTATGATGTTTAGCCTATTTAGGCTGTATGCAAATGTCAATCTATTTTCTTAGGCCTTCAAACCTAGATGCATCCAATGATTTAGTAAACAGATCTGCAAGCTGATATTATGTCTGAACATACTCAAATGCAATCATTTTCTGTTCAATCAACTCTCTTGTGAAATGATGTCTTATATCAATGTTCTTAGTTCTAGAGTGTTGAACAGGATTTTTGGAAATATTTATAGCACTTGTGTTATCACAGAAAACAGTGGCCTGATTTTAGGAAATTCCATAGTCCTCCAACATCTGTTTCATCCATAGAAGCTGTGTACAACAACTTCCTACAGCTATGTATTTCTGCTTCTGCTGTAGAGAGAGAAATTGAATTTTGCTTTTTGCTCATCTAGGCAACTAGGTTGTTCCCCATGTAGAAACATCCTCCTGAAGTACTCTTTCTGTCATCAACATTCCCAACCCAATCTGCATCTGAGTATCCAGTAAGATTAACATTGGTATCCTTAGAAAACCATATACCATATTCTGTTGTTCCACTGACATATCTGATAATCCTCTTGACCATAGCCAGATGTGTCTCTCTTGGCTTCGACTGATATCTTGCACACACACCTACGCTGAAAGATATGTCTGGCCTGCTTGCTGTCAGATAGAGTAAACTTCCAATCATGCTACGATAAAGAGTAGGATCAATTGCCTTAGCTTGATCATCCTTCGACAATTTTAGATTAGTAGCGATTGAAGTTCTCATCGGTTTAGAATCTTCCAAGCCAAACTTCTTTATCAAATTTCTAGTATACTTTGTTTGAGAAATAAAGACGCCAGACATGTCCTGGTTAACCGGTCGATCTCCAGAAAAAATATAAGTTCACCAACCATACTCATCTCAAATTCTGTTTGCATTGTCTTGACAGATTCCTTTGTCTTGGCTTCTGAAGTTGATTCAAACACAATGTCATCTACATATATCTAAGCAACAATGATTCCTTTCTTTAATGGGTTGATGAATAAGGTCTTGTCAGTACCTCATCTATTGTAGCCTTGTTCAATAAGAAAGGTAGTGAGTCTTTCATACCAAGCTCTGGGAGCTTGTTTTAAGCCATACAAAGTTTTCCTCAACCTATATACATATTCAGGATACTGTGGATCACTGAATCCTGGTGGTTGCTCAACATATGCTGCCTCAATCAGAATGCCATTAAAAAATGCACTCTTCACATCCATCTGATATAGCTTGAAATCCATATGACATGCTACTACAAGTAGTAATCTGATTGACTCATGTCTGGCTACTGGTGCAAATGTTTTATCAAAGTCCATCCCTTCCATCTGGGTATAGCCTTGAGCTACAAGTCTTGCTTTATTCTTGATGATTTTACCTTGCTCATCTAACTTGTTTTTGAAGATCCACTTAGTTCCAATAACATTGCCATCAGAGGGTCTTAGCACTAGTTCCCAAACTTGATTCCTTTCAAACTGATTCAATTCCTCTTGCATTGCTTGAACCCAATTGTCATCTTGCAAAGCTTCCTTCACATTTTTAAGTTCAACCATAGAGATGTAGCACATGTGACCAAATTCTTGTTGAAATCTTTTTCTGGTCACCATCCCTTCCTTTCTGGATAGGATGTTGTCAACTAGATGTGCCTTCTGTATTTTGGTAGATGGTTGTCTTTTAGGTTCTGGTTCTGGTTCTGACTTATATTCGAATTCTGCAATTTGTTCATTTTGTCCTTGGCTGGATGTATATCACTCAGGTTCTGCTTGTCCTGATACGTTGGACTCAGGCGGGATATGTCCTGCTTCAGTTTGTTCATCTGATTCTGTACTGAGATGACTTCCAGATTTTCAATTTCAGGTTCTTGTGAATAAACGGAGTAGTCAGTAGTATCATCAAAGTTAACATTTACAGACTCAACAATATTCTGAGTTCTCATATTATAAATCCTATAAGCTCTAGAATTCTCAGAATAACCAACAAAGACTCCTTCATTAGATTTAGCGTCAAATTTTCCTAGATGATCCTTAACATTAAAAATATAGCATTTACTACCAAAAACATAAAAATAGCTCAATTTAGGTTTTCTGCCTTTCCAAATTTCATATGGAGTCTGATTAGTTCTAGGTCTGAGTGTCACTTTGTTAATGATGTAACATGCAGTGTTGATTGCTTTAGTCCATAACTTAGCATAACTCTATTAAGCATAATTCTAGCCATTTCCTGCAAGTTTCTATTTTTCCTCTCAACTACACCATTTTGTTCAGGGGTTCTAGGTGCAGAGAATTCATGCATGACACTATATTTTTCACAGAAATCAGAAAAATGAGAATTATCAAACTCTTTACCATGATCACTTCTGATTCTTTTCAATGTAACACCTTCCTCAGATTTCTCATTTGATAGCTTCTCGAACAAAACACAAAATCTGTCAAATGTATCAGACTTTTCAATAATGAAATCAACCTAAGTATATCTAGAAAAATCATCAACACAGACATATATGTACCTCTTACCACCAATACTTTCAGTTTGGATAGGACCCATCAGATCCATGTGTATGAGTTCAAGAACATTGGAGGTAGATAGGTGCTGACCTGCTTTATGTGAATTCCTGGTTTGCTTACCTTTCTGGCATGGTTCACATATACCTCTAACAGCTCCACTTTTGGTCAATTTGAGTAGACTTTGGTAGTTCATGTGACCCAATCTGTTGTGCCAAAGTTATGTAGGGTCAGTGCTAGCAATTTTGCAAATAAGTTTTGGATTCTCTTCCGATCTCATTTATCACTAGACCTAACACCTTTGAGTAAAGTTTGTCCAAGCAAGTTTGAATCTGGATCCAGATAAAAAACTTTACATTCAGTTTTAGAAAACAACACTCTAAGATTATCATCACATAATTGACTAACACTCAAAAGATTTGCCTTTAGTCCAGATACATATAGAACATCTTTTAGAATGGGCAAGCCTTCAATGCAGATATATCCAGATCCTTCAATGTGACCTTGTTGTCCATCTCCAAATGTAAATAAACATGTTTCACCTATTTGAAAGTTGGTTACAGATTTAAGTCACATGTCATGTGTCTAGAACATCTACTATCAAAATACCAAGTGTTAGGGATTAAAGCACTTAAAGAAAGTATCACAACATAACTCTTGCACTCACCCTTTTTCACCCAAACCTGTTTCACCTTAGCTTTTGCTTCAGGTATTTTGACTTTGTATGTGTTGATCAAGTTAATGTATTTTTGACAAGTAAAAACATCAT
>CAVNYN010208021.1:0-16496 GCA_963692815.1 Nyctanthes arbor-tristis | reverse complement strand
TGTGGGGCAAATTCAACTTTGACACTGGAGTCTACAGAATGTCCACAGTGAAAGGAGAAGGTTTGCACTCAGAGTATCCGCCTTGTCCTCCTTGAGGAGATTCTGTGTATTTCCTCTCTAGCTCGGCGAGGCGGTGTCTCATCTCTGACAGCTTGTTCTTTCCACGCTTAGGTGGGTGCATTAGACGAGGTCTTGGTATCGGGAGGTTTGAAACCTCTCATTTACAAAGCGATTAGCTTTATTTGCTGGTTCGAATGGAGGTTGTTTCGTGGTCAATCTCGACGCCTCCGTTTTTTAATACTTCGAACGAGAACCAGGGTTTTTGGCTGTGGAGCGCGGTTCAGTTCGCCTTGGACGCGTGTGGGCTCTCATCAACATGGATGTGATCAGGCTTCGGTGTATCTGCCCTGGCATCTCCTCCAGCCTCTCCTTTAAGCCCCTGTTGCACAGATTACACATCTTTCGGGTCAGCTTTTCTGCGCTTCTGGGCTTGACATTGTTGTATTTCATCCAGCTGCTATTGCATGTATGGCATGGTCTGAAGGATCTTATCTACCATAAGTTGAGACACCGGTGATGCTGGAATTGGACTGGGAACGACAGCCGCCTCATCAGAGGGGAGGGGATCTTCATCCCTCATTGTTCGAGAGAGTGACTTGGCTGCAACTGACAGATTGTTGGTTATGGTTGCGTTGTAGCTGTTAACCGGCCCTCTCTCTAGCGCCAAATTTTGGCAACGATTTATGATGGAATTAAACCGTCTTCAACAATTGAGTGATTCTTGATTGTTGTTCTTTATTGCTTCCCTTTTTTTATTACAAGACGTTAACTTGCCCTTCCTTTTTCTTTTTTTTTTTTTTATGTCTTCAACATAAAAAAATTTTCTTCCCCCCATTTTCTTAACATGGTGGGAGGTATTTATAGGTAAAAAATGGCTAAATGGAGCACTTCGGGGTATGTACTCCACGTTTCTGGTCCGAGTCGTAGGTGACGTCTACGTATATCTAGTTACCATCCATGTGTATGACTAGAAGTGCTTGCTTCCACTAACTTGTACAGTTCGGTTCTTTTAAGTACGGTAGAGATATATGACCGATCTAATAGGTCGGTTACCTTATCAACAGTTATGATGACACTTTATATGAATGTGATAAATTATGTCAAGTGATGTATCAATCACAATTGAAACTATTTATAAATAGTTGCAAAATGGACTTGAAAATATAAAATGATCTAACAACATATGTATGATATCATATGATGTCATATAACTATGATTTGTCTAATGTACGCTATATGATCATATGCCATCATATGGTATGATGCTCCATGAAAATGTTTTTAACCTTTTACATTACACGCTACAAAAGTTTCTAGATACATATTGACTAGAAAAAATAATCACTTACCCCTCATTATCATGTGTCCTTCTATTTTTGCATGTCAACCAGTTGGTAAATGAGACTGCAAATGAAAAATGTAATGGAAGATTCAAAGGCACGCTTCCAAAAATTGTTGTACAAATTGGCAAAACTTTCAGAACCTTAAAGGCCCAAAATACAAATAATGCATTTTGTTGGTTGCTCAGCCATCACGTGCCCGGCACGTGGCATAGAAATTTGACGGGATAAATCATCTCTTGGATGTCGCTCGTATCCACAAATTTACACTCTCCGGCGCCACCTCTCTCAGTACTGAAATCCCAACTTCGGTTCCATCTAGTTCGTTCGTAGTCTGTTAACAGTCTTTTTGAAAGAAGGAATACTAGAGTATAATATTCGTAGACCCGTTTCATCGAACAGGTTTTATACACAATGGCGACATCATTTACGCCTGCAACTCATATACGCTGTAACTCTCCAAGAATTCTCGCGTCTCCAATTCCAGGTCCCTTTTAATTCTCGTGTTACGTTTCATGAAAAGGAAATTTGTATTCTCCTCCTTGTTTTTGTGTTTCGACGCCCTTTGATTGAAGAAGAATGTTAGTTACTCTTAAGAGGGTTTAGGTGCAGGTTCTAATTCCAAGTCGGGGAAAATGGTTTCGTGCAATGCAGCTGCGAATTACGTAAAACTCCAGGTGAAGCCAAGAGGTTTTTCTGGCAATGCCATTGTTTTTAGAAAGCCATGGGCGAAGCGGTAAGTTGAGTTTCGGAACTGCAATAATGGTAGGTTCGATGAATGATTTATCTTTTGCTTCTAAATATATGGTTTTTTTGGGGGGGGGGTTGCTAAATTATCAGAACTAGTGTAGTCAGATGTGCAACCATTGAAGAAATTGAAGCTGAGAAGTCTTTGATTGAGAAAGATGCTGTAAGTTTATGAGCTGATTATTTCTGAAAGGTGTTAACTCTAGATTACAGTTATCCGTGAAGCCTTTAGATGTTTTCTTTTCTTCCTTTTTCTGCAGAAAGGAAGGATGGAAAAGACTATTGAAACTTTGAGGTCCAATTTCATGACCATAAGGACTGGGAGAGCGAACCCTGCAATGCTGGATAAAATTGAGGTATCATCTAATATTTGTAAAATATTAGCATTGGGCTTCATGTCTGGCTGACTGTTGTATATTGAGCAACTCAAAACCAGCAGAATACAATTATTTGCAGCTAAAGTCGCTAGCATTTCAAAACAGCAAATTTGGCTTTGGTGCCCTCATTTTTCGGCATTCCCTTTTTCTTTTTTTTCTTTTTTTCTTTTTTGGGTTGTTGTTGTAATCCCTGTTATCCATGGACCATGATAACAGAAGCACATCCTTGGTCGCCATGATGCAACATAGGATCTCCCCGCCAAAAGTAGCATAACTTTGTTTTTGTCCTTTGTTCTGTAAAGCCATCAATCTGAATTCCTTTGGGACTAGCTTACGAGCAAAACTGTGAATGGGGCACTGATCCTGCATATTTTGCTGACATACAAGAGCAAAAAATTATTTACTTCTGATTATATGAATCTGAATGCTGAAAACTTTTCTCTGCAATGACCGAAACTTTCTCCTATGTCTGGTTTCTAGGTGGAGTACTATGGAACACCAGTGAGCTTGAAGAGTATTGCTCAGATCAGTACCCCTGATGCAAGCTCTCTCCTGGTGCAGCCTTATGATAAATCCAGGTTTACTGATCTCATGCTATACTCTTATGCCAAATATTAGAAATGTAATATGGTTTTTAATTGTCAAGATTTGAACTATCATTAAGAAAAGAGTATCCATATCCTCTTCTGGATAGGAGCTTATAGTGGAATGGCTGCTATTAAACAGACCCCCAGAAATATGAATGGTGAAATTTTCTGATTTTATATATGAACTGCTTTCAAGAAATTATTAATCATATAGACTGGTGAAATTGTATGGAACTATTAATCATATAACCACATTTAAAATTTTTTCCCTCTTTTTTTTCTTTTGTTTATGTTGAGATTTAGCAAATGTTGCATCCCTTTCATTAGTTATTTTATTTCTTCTGACATGCATACAATGTGTGCTTATCCAGTCTTTCCCCCCATATTTTCAGCTTGAAGGCTATAGAGAAGGCAATTGTAAGCTCTGACATTGGTTTGACTCCAAATAATGATGGAGAAGTTATTAGATTGACTCTTCCCCAACTGACGTCAGAGAGGAGGAAGGTATTGTTTGATCCAGTGCTTGGTGTAGTTATGTGGCCAAGCTACATAATACGATTCAGGGTTAATGCTTGCTGTATTACTCGTTCTCATTGTTGCATTTGAGTGCTAGATTAGTTTCTGCCTGTGCAATAAGTTTTGACCGTCATGTTGGCAATAACTGGTATTGATGATTGCATGAGTCATAATATCAAAATGAAAACGCTTCTATTTCAATTGATCCTCTATTTAGAATGGGTGAAAATGATTGGTGGAAATGTGAAGTGCACTTGGGGCGCACAAGAACTTGTATTTATGATGCCTGCAACCTATGATATGTAAAAACACCTTTGTGTCAATTGGTTCTGTACATGGATGAGTGAAATGAATGGTGAAGATTTTGCGTAGAATATGCTGGTCCCATGGAAGATGTGCGAATGATTGGTTTGACCAGTTTCTGTTTTAAAATAGAAATGGAAGAATAACATCGACTTCACATTCTTTTCACTCTGAGTTATGGAAACTTACCATATAAATGCCTGGGTTATGAAGACTAGATTGTTCGTTAGCATGTTTAATCAGTTTAATTTCGGTTAGCTACTTTCATATTTTATTACTTCTTTGTCCTCGTTTCATCCTATAATTACCACCTATTAAAATGATAATGAAAATTCTCTTCATGGATGATCATTGGAATTGGTTCTTCTTTACATGAATGGCCTTATGGCTGATTCACTTATCTCCCACGCTTTTCATCATCTGCATCCTTTGTAGTGTGATAGTTGGCATTTTATAGGGCAGTTGTCTTTACCTTCTCTACTTCTGTGTCAATTTGCCTTTCCAATCACTAGGAGATGCACCTTTCAGTGAGAAAGATTTCAAGACAAAGAATGTTTAGTCTGCTTCGGTTGAGGCTTGAGATTGATTCACACACCTGGTCTTCACGTGCACATTCCATTTTAGGTATTACCGACATGTACAGCTGTGGCCATTTACTAATTTTTGTAAAAGACATGGTAGGTTCTCTTTCACAATGTCATAATATAGTGTATATTATTATATTAAATAATAGAGCACGCATCATTGTGCATCTTTCTCTAGTTTCTTCTGTAATATTTGTATTAAATATTTATTTTCTTCTGCCGATTTCAGGAGCTATCAAGAATTGTAGCCAAACAAGCTGAAGAAGGGAAGGTAAACTTTTTATTTGCAACATATGGTTCATATGATTTGCTCATTCTGATGTTAGAGTATTTTCGTTAACAAGATTCGTTGCATTCTGAGGCCTAATTTTGAGCGCCTAGTAACCACTTATTCCTTTTTCTTTGGTTGTCATATGAACAAACATACAAGACTGGTCAGTTTTCCTGGTATGCGTTGTATATTGCAGTGGGTTTACATGAATTCTGCATTGACATTTTGCCGAGTTCTATCAACATGGTTCTTTCAAAAATGAAGTTTATATCGAAATCCTATGTGTGCTTTGGGCTATTCTGATATTTCTGCTTTCTGCATAATCCCTACACTTGTTATGTTTATTCTGTATTTATCCACCTAAAAATGAAATTTTAGTGATAATTGATTTTATGCTTCATATCCTTAAGCTGCTTCCAATGTCAGGTGGCTATAAGGAATATAAGAAGAGATGCTATTAAATCCTATGAAAAGCTTGAGAAGGTCTGGACGCTATCGATGTCTTCTTTCTTCCTGTGTCAGTGTTACGCTAATTCATCGAACTGTTTTGCAGGAGAAAAAGCTTTCTGAAGACAATGTGAAGGATCTCTCCAATGATCTTCAGGTAGCTGGACTACACACTGATTTTTCACAAATGTGCATAAATTCTTTGCCAAATATTGATCAATTTTCCAGTCCCATAACCAAGGGAGGTGCTGGCCGATACTTCAACATCTTAAGCAGTATACTGCTTCTGACCTAAACGATGGATTTTCTTTTTTCACAGAAAGTGACTGATGAGTACATGAAGAAGATTGATGTACTCTTCAAACAGAAAGAGAAGGTATAGGAGCATTCTTCTTTTCTTTTTCTTCTTCCTTCCCCTTTCTGCCGTTTTCTTTGGAGTAAGTGTTGCGACAGAGGGCATATGTCCTCTTTGTGTTCCAGAAACCGGTGATTTTTGAATTTAATTCTCAGGGACCTAGAACCTTGTTTCATCCCCCATCTCCAATAACTAAAAAGCTAAATGAAAACCAGATAAGTACCCCTTGTTCTTAACAAGTTTCTACTCTGCCAATGACTTTCAAATACCATATTTTTCTAGGGTGAGAATGTTGCCCCTTCAGAGAGAGAATTGATTTTAGTAAAACCTTTGGGGCAAGTTCATCAAGTGCTAAGCAGTCTTTATAATAGACTGATGGACATTTACCCCCTTCTATTCACTTTTCTTGTGTTTCAGGAGTTGCTGACTGTCTGAGAATGATGTTATGCTGCCTTGTAAATTAGAGAGTTCATTTTCGCTGCAGTGAAATTTTGAGAAGTCCATTTCCCTACACTTATGTGGCGCAGAGCGTGGTTACATAATGCATGGTACTTTGCAATTTTAAAACTTTTCTAGATTCTCAACATAGTAGAAGAACAGTGAGAAAAACTGATATCTGCAGATGAATGATCAATGTTAGACTCCAAAGTCCAAACAGAGGAAATTACTTGCAGCATGTACATTTATCCATATACTTGTTATTAAAGAGAGATGAAGATGGTTACGAGCTTTCTACTATCCTGTTCTTGTTGTGACATCTATTGTTTAGACGAGAGTTGTTAACTGTTCAAGTGTTCATGTTAAATGAAAATTTTTCAATGAGCACTGTGCTCGTTGCTTAGAATGAGTACCACCCGCAATGAGGTGGCCAGGTGGGACTCATTGCATGTGTGCAATCCTTTCAATGAGTATGGTGCCATTGAAAAATAACTCATTAAATATTACACAGTGTTATAGAAGCTTCTCGTCTGTTCAGAATCGTCTCAAAGACATTCTAGGTTCGAACATCTTCTTTCTTACAATTGTAAAGCAATTCCTATGGACAATGCGTGTTTAACCTTTTATCTATGGCTTCTGGATTTGGCTTAACGTCTAGAAGTTGACTATTAGTAATTAGTAAACGAGAGCCCTTTACGTTTTGTTAGATCAAATGGAACCTTTAGCAAGTTGTATTAATTTATTCATATTTAAAGTATAATCTTTATTTATGTCACCTAACCTAAGTCTTTGGTTGGACGTATTCGGGCACTTTCTTAATTCTTTTGAAGATTCTTCCGCATGCATACAACTAATCGAATATCGAATATATATAAGAATATAATATTATTAGATAAGAAAGCAAAACTATATAACAAAACAAAAAAATACCATTTTAGGAGCCTATCAAACTTCTTAACGTTTATATAATCATTTTTTTTAATTATTGCGTTACAACTCTCGTTGTTTCTAAGTTCGACCGTTTTAGTTATTCAATATCCAAATCGCATTTTGGCTGCATTCCCCTCGGCCCTCTCTCTTTTTAATGTATAAATATGTAGTCTAATAACAACCAAACCCACAAAACCAGTCTAAATTTCCTAGTCTCTAATGAACCTAACCAATTAAGATATAGTTTATTTTTCAAAAATTTGCAATCTAGTTACACCTACCGCTTAATAAAAGATGAAAAGGGTAGGTATAATTAATTAAAGGGTTTCACAAAAGGTCTCCAACCTTTGTAAAAAATAACAATTTTATCTCTAACCATTTTTTCAAGCATTTAGGTGCCCAACCTTTTAAAAATACGTACAAAAGGTCCCTACCTACTATTTTTGTCAATTTTTATTGTTCACCTTTTCTATAAAAACAATTTTACCCTTTATTTAAATTAAAAAATAAGAACGTACAAATTTTAAAAATTTATTTTGATGTCTCTGTCATTTTCTCTTTCACATACTTATACATATTCATATGTACATCATTTAATTTCCTCTCCACTACTTAATACAAGTTATACATACAAATTGATCAATATATTATCATTTTCTCTCACTATTTTTTTAAAGTGGGGAAGGATAATGCCTCAACTTAAGTTGCCTTTAACAATAATTAAAAGGAGATTTACCTCTCACTTTTAGTATATATGTAAACTCAAAATTTTGGAATGGGAAAGGTTGTAGCAGGAATAAAGGGGAAGAAATCCTCGATTTTTTGTCAATAATTCAAACTTTCAATTTTTTCTTAAAAAAAATTCATACATTTTTAATCGTTTTAATTTTTATGACTTGAATATTAATCATATCTCAATTATCATTGTTTATTTATGTTTAAAGTTTGGAGAGTTGATTGTCTAAAATGACTATGACATTAGTGGTGGTGGTGGTGTTAGGTAAGTGAATGAAAAATATAATATATTAATCAATATATATATATAACTTGTGTTAAATTGGTGAACGGAAAAACGATATAAAGATAAATATGTGTAAGTGTGTGAAAGAAAACTAAAGTGATAGATAGATCAAAATAAATTTTTAAAATTTGTGTGTTTTTCTTTTTTTCGTTTAAATAAAGGGTAAAATTATCTTTATAGAAAAAAATGAATAATAAAAATTGACAAAAATAGCATGTTGGGACTTTTTGTGTATATTTTTAAAAAGTTGGGGACCGACATGTTTGAAAAAAAGGTTATGGATGAAATTATTACTTTTTGTAAAGGTTGGGGACCTTTTGTGATATTTACCCTTAATTAACTCCCTAATAATTAATTGATGTGATATATTTGTCGTTAAATTTCTTACTGACCAAGGAAAAGTCCGATGATGCCCGCTTTTGACATTGGTGTTTCACTTATCTTAGCCGAATTCGCTTGCTTCGAGCAGCCTTTCATAATCTGCATTGAAGTATTATTAGGTCCGACGTGTGTGTTTGATAAAGATTAGCACGTAACATTCTATTGATGTGACTTCTATGCATGATATGCTCAATCTATGAATTTAGCCAAGGGCGTTGTCACAAAATGATATAAATGATAGTTGAAATTTGACAAGACCTAACCGAAGCGCTAAGGGTCTATTTGGATTGATTTATAATTGATTTCATTTATAAATAGAAGTAATGATTGTGCTTTTTTGACATGTGTAAGCAATTAAATTTGTCACAATGTATGAACGGGAAGTGTATTTCAAATCATTGGAAGGCGTCAATTGTAGTATTTGTCACGTATCTAATAAAGTATAATGATTACTCTTATTTATAAATGAGACACATTATGAAAGATACCAAATGGACTCTATTTTTTTTTTCTTTTAAAAATTTTTCAAGGGGGTTTTCTGAAGGGGGGTAGTCATGGATCAGGAAAGCTACCTCTGGATCAGCCATTAAATGTATCATTGAATTTGTAAAAGAATCAAAGTATTTCGCTCATGGTTGATTTGTTTTTGTTTTCTTAAATAAATTGAATACAAATATACATAAAATTACAGTTTTATCTACTATGATGATATGTGTTGAATATATCTCATCTGAGTTCTAACAGATAAAATTGAGTAGATGTACCCACAAAAGTCAGAAAGCATAAAAAGGAAGGATGAAGAAGAAAAGTTTGGGTTAGAAATATGTAACTTTCGTGGCTAAAGATAAAGAATAAAGGACTAAATCTTAATTCAAAGAAGGCATGCAGAAATAGTCATTTTCATATGCATGGCAATGAAGGGATTAACGCGGAAATTCACTAAAACGTGCCTTATAAATATTCTTTATTTTGGTCCAATGCTTTCACAAAAACATCAAAAAATATTCATTAATTTCTTCATTCGTATCGATCTTTTATTCATTTCTTATATAATCATATAGATCAAAATTCACAATATTTTTGAGATGATTTCTGGTAAGATTTATATAGCTATCGCTGCTACATTTTTGTTGCTCGTAATCTCCAGCAGCGAAGCACAACTATCTTCAACATTTTACGATAGTTCATGTCCGGATGCGCTGAGCACAATCCGAACTTCCATCAGGCAAGCGGTGTCAAGGGAGCGTCGGATGGCAGCATCCCTCATCCGTCTCCATTTTCACGATTGCTTCGTTCAGGTTAATTAACAAAATTTCATACATATTAAAAGTGTCTTAACACGGTCTACATTAATCATTGTTAAGACGTAACATTAAGAGACTTGTTGAAGACTGAGGATAATATCTCTAATTATTGATCAATTGCTATTTTGGTCATTTTAATTTCTCAGGGATGTGATGCATCAATACTACTCGATGACGCCCCCGGCATTACAAGTGAGAAAACCGCAGCGCCTAATAATGGTTCCGCAAGAGGTTACGAGGTTATAGATGCGGCAAAGAGCGCCGTGGAGAACGTATGTCCCGGAGTTGTTTCTTGCGCCGACATCCTAGCAGTTGCAGCTCGGGATGCATCGGTCGCGGTCGATGGGCCTTCATGGACAGTGAAACTTGGGAGGAGAGATTCGACGAGCGCAACTCGATCGCTAGCTGAAGCTAATCTTCCTAGCTTTAGGGACAGCCTTGAGATACTTAAATCCACCTTTGATGGCAAAGGACTTAATGAAAGAGAGATGGTGGTTTTGTCAGGTAAAGATGTACTATTTAATAGAAACTGTATGTGGAGTCTAATTATATTAAAAATGATCTAATGTCATGCATATGACACCATATAATATATCATACGGCCATGTGGCGTATATCGAGATGCTCGTATAATATGTATGGCACTACAATTAAACTACTAATTAATTATAGTGTCCTGGTTTTTCTGTTCTTAATAATTAATTTGTAGGTGCACACTCGATTGGGCAAGCACAATGTAGTACATTCCGTGATAGAATATACAGCAATGGAACAGACATTGATGCTGGTTTCGCCAGGACCCGTCAACGCCAATGCCCTAGAACTACTGGTGACAGAGACAACAGTTTAGCACCACTCGATCTAGTGACGCCCAATCAATTAGACAACAACTATTATAGGAATTTGATGCAAAGGAGGGGTTTGCTAGAATCGGATCAAGTTCTTTTCAGCGGAGGATCCTCAGACAGTATTGTATCTGAATATAGCAATAACCCTCGTACTTTCGCGTCAGATTTTGCAGCTGCCATGGTCAAGATGGGAGATATCGATCCCCTCACTGGTCAGAATGGGATTATAAGAAGGGTTTGTAATGTCGTCAACTAGTAGTCTTTCGTGTCGTTATTATCATGTTTTCTAATACACACGCAAGTGTAATATTGTTTTGAAGATTGTTTGTTCTTGGGTGAAATTTGTCATCATTGTCAAAGTGTACAAATCACTTTTATATTATTGTATGCCTTTCTCTTCAAGAAATGTTTGATTTGTTTTACAATTCTTCTTGTCCGTGCACTCTTTGTGACATAATATATTTATATATATATATATATATCTTTGTACCCCCGGAACAATACATGGAATATTATTATAGGTAGGGCATAATTGCCTTTCCCCACGTTAGTTTCGTTTTCAATCTCCTCAATAGTTGGGTAAATTCCGGAAAGCAAAATGGACCAGTCTATCTCTATCTGTTTTGTGTGGCTTAATATCTGGCATATAAATGCTCAATATTGTTTGCTAGCTATTAATTAACTCTTATATATAAGAAATTAATAGAGAGAAGACTCGACCCATCAACACAATTTATTTACTTTTAGAAAGTATTAAGATAACTTAGGTTCATTATTATAAAAAGCTGAATTATATTACCGCTACAAAAATTTCTAAATAAATTCACCACAGTATTTTTATGTCAGAACTAGATACTGATAAAAGGACAAAAATGACCATTTATTTTCTTTAATTAGCACTTACACCACAATCTCCATTCACTTTGAATTCCAAACACCACATTATTACTTCCCTCTTCTTCTTCTTCTCTATTGTCAATGATCCGTTTATGCATTAAGAAACTATTAGGTTTCATAAACTATTAAGGCAAAGAACGGAACGGGACAAAAATATGAATTTTTTTTGGTTCAATTCTTTGTTTTTCAATGATATTAACCCCCCCCACCCCATCCTGATTGAGGGCGCCATATCCCCCAGCTCTCATATCTCCCACATACAAAGCTCATATTTTCTCTCCCTCGAGTCCTCGACTGGTATTTTAGATAGAAAATCTTCTCACTTTTTTTAGTTTAATAGTTGTCATGCAATTTGGAATAAAATTCTCATTAAACAAAGGCTCAACCTTCATCGTTGGGTGATGATTATGGAGAATTAATGTACTATTGAATATAATTGGTGGGGGTGATCAATGCTTAAGATTTCATCATTTTAGGTTATATTTAAACTAGTAGATTAGGGTGTAATTTGTTAATCAGTGGTGGTGCAATTATAATAATTATATTTAAAATGTGGTGTGCTTAAAAATGTGGTGGTATAAATAAATTAGATAAATATAGTTTTGATCAATAGAAAAGGCTTTCATTGTTATAAAAATTATGTTATTGATCAATAGACTATTGGATGGGGTATAGATAAATAAACATTGTATTTGATGAATGGGATATATTTAACTAGAAGCATTTGTCACCGGTGTTGATATATTCTCCCATTCTTTTACTTTGTCCACTTTGTTTTTATAGAAGGATTAAGAAAAGTATTAAGAAGCGAACTTTACAGACTAACTTCCTGAAATACTCTTATTTAATGTTTGACATATTTCTAAAATAAATTTCACATATTCACGAGTAAATAGGAGTATAATTGTAAATAAATTTAGAAAATATTGTTAAATATATATTATTATATAATAAAGAGGACAAAATAAATGGGACAAACTAAAAAGAAAATGTGTACAAAGTAAATGGGGCGGATAGAATACATATATACACACACAGAAAACTTTATTGATAAATTGACCAAACTATATCGCACCATTAATGGTATTTCCTTTGCCCAATGAACTTTTGCCCAACAAAAAAATGTAACTATACCACATTAATTTCTTGCCACATTTTGTTGGATTATAACGCACATCAATGTATGAAAATGCGATTAATACAATAAGTTGTACATACACACAAGTGGTTTATTTAATAATTATTGATGTAAAAGTAATGTGATGAGTGGGTTAATACGATCTTACAAAGTTTATGTACAGTTTATTATATATTTTATCGTGCATGTAACATACTATCGTGGTTCCATTAATTAATGTATAATGCATGATTAAAAGTTTCATTGTACCAAGTGCACTGTGTGTGTGTGTGTGTGTGTTTTGGGGTGGGGAATAAAAGAAAAGGAAAACATCCACCAAAGCGCAAAAACATTAGGTAGTGGAAAGGATGATGTACTGCCACTTGCAAGATCCTTGACACGAGAAAGTTGAAGGATGTTTGAGATTTGGTGATTTGTTATGTTCGTTTATTTGATTATTATTATTCATTGAATGAATAGTTGCACGGATGTATGATTTAAATGATTATGATATTAACTGTATTGTATTTGTATTTGAAAAAAAGAAAAAGAAAAAGAAAAAAATATATACCTTGACAAAAAAAATCCTCAACTTACACGTTAACAAGTAATTTTGCCAACTGATTAATGAACTAATAATTAAAAATAACTACATATATATCACTATTATTATACGTCTGTCCTTTATCAATTCACTATAACTTATTGATAGGATAGTTTCTATCAATTCACTATAACTTCTTGGTAGGATAGCGAAACTGTATATATCTTGAATAGTTAAACTAATGATTGAAGTCAGGAAGAATGATCATTTTTTTTTTCGAGTTTAATTATGCTTCTCCAAAAAGACCAGTTTAATTTCCCATAATAAAAGATATGTAGGAGTAATAATACCAAAGAAAAATCTCCCAATTAATCAGTCATGCATATCGGGAATCAAACAATGTCCCAAATCTAACACAGAAAGCATACCGCTTGACCCGTCTGATAAATCGGCATTCGACTAGCTCCGGACTCATCCGAAAGCGACTTCACTGGCGGATAAAACCATCACCTTCTATCGCTTTTAACGGACGGCGAAGATCTCGCGCCACCGATGCAGAAGGTGGCGCCGCCGCTATTTAGGCCCTCTCATTTTAAAAAAAGAGACTGCCACGTCAGATATCGGTGGGGCCCGCATTTCCCCTGCACGAAGCGCTCATTTCTCTTCACCCACTGCCCCACGTGGGCCTGCTTTTTTATTGGCAGTGAAGCAGATATTTCTTCTTCTTCTAAAATCAGTTCCTATCTCCATCGAATAATGATGCGACACGTGTCTTCACGCACCGTGCGCCTAAAATATTTGTAGATTTGTGGTTTCTATTTTTTAAATTTGACGAAAAAGTTGAATAGATAATTTTAAATATCAACGTGGCAACATATGTTCCGTGGCCCGTGGGAAAGTGACGGTTCTGCCACGTACGCACAGGCTATTCGTGACCGTTGGATTGAGGATCGATCTTAGGGTGACGATTGAGTTTGGAGGTAATAGAGAAATCGGTGCCGTTCAACCCGGCCTGGGGTAGGTTTCACGTGGGTTAAAAAGCAACAAAGAACAGATTAGAGAGACGGAGGGAGCACAAAAAGTGAAGCACAGAAACAAAGTGAAAAGAGAGAGACGCAGAAACTTTCAACAAAATTCAGTTTCATTTCTGAATCTAAGAACGGTATTCCGGCGGCTTTTGTGAATTCTCGCCGTTGAGAGAAAGAGTTATGGAGAGAAACAGAGATTTAAGGAGAGCAAGTGTGACTGGTATCAACGGGATGCCGAGGAGGCGACACAAAATCACTGGTGTCCATCATTTACCTGGTCGGGGAAAATCTATTTAAATGATGGGTGTGTGTGTTTTGAGCTTCGGAGCTTTCTTGACTCTTTTTTTTTTTTTTTTTGGTGGTTTGTTGTTATGTTTGCAGAAGAAGATGGACAGAAGAAGAATAAGAATCGAGAGATTTCCAAGAGGAGAAGAGTAGAGGGAGATGGAGTGCATCCTAGGGGTGCAGGTGGTGACGCGGATGGCGCGGATGACAGTTACGAGGAAGACTATGAGGAGGAAGAAAATGGAAGAATTCGTCGTCTTAATCAGATGGATCGACAGGGACTTTCATCTTCGTCTGTGTTAAATAATCAGAGTAATCGGCGGACTCTGAGGAGCCTCCGGTCATCACCGGCGTTGAGAACCGCCTCTGATGCGATTATTGGTGTTCCAATCCCCAGAAGAACTCGTTCTGGTATTTTATTTAGGAGTTTTGATGAAATGCTTTTATTGAATATCAACATGATTATCAGTTATAAATCAATTGATTTGATTTCCAGCTTCTGCGAAAAGGTTGCACGAGTACTGTAACTCAGGGAGCGGGGGGACCAGGGAAGACCAAAGTCGCCGGAGACTATCGCCGTCCACGGGAGGTGTGAAGGGTGGTGACATTGTTGTGCCTTCGTCTTCAGGTGTTTCTTTAATGCTGAAGGTGCTCAATTTTTCTGTATTCGATTTTTTTTTTTTTGGTTTTTAAAATTTATATCCCGTTTTGCATTTAATACAGAACACATGGGATGTGATTTCTTTTTTTGCTGATAATTTTGCAGAAATCACCTGGCCCTGAAACTTGGGATCTGAAAAATCCTTCCAATTCCAGGAAGTCTTTGATGATTCAAGATGATATTGAGATAGAGGTAGCCGAAGCTTTGTTCGATCTGATGAAGCAATCTCAATCTCAGTCTTCCAGAAAGCAAGAAAATCCTGAGTCAGATAACAAAAACACAACTGCTAGTGGATGTATTGACTCTCCTATTTTATCCAAATATTCTCAGACGTCAGCCTTGTCTCGGGACTTGAATTCATCTCTCACTCCCTTGCTTGACGACGCTCAGTCTTTGTTATTCTCGGGACTTGAAAATTTGATGCGCAGTACAGGATCTAAGGGGGAAAGAGATGGGGACAATATTACTATGGGAGTGGATACTGTTGACCCGGCGGAGCTGAAGAAAGAGACATTTCTAAGTAGTAATACAGCTCAAGAATCCGTTGATAATGGGGTTGTAAATGAAGCAGAAATGGTGGTTCATAAAGAAACTCCATCACCACCATGTGCCAAAGTCAGTGGTGATGGACCCATGGATTCGACTGGGACAAAAGCGTGAGCATCCTTGAATTTCCTTCCCTTTTGTTTCTTTTTGCTTCTTTTCTTTTTGTCTTTACTTTTCATCCATCTGTACGACACAGCTAACAAAATTTTTGCCCTGTCTGAACAGGAAGATTAACAGAATGAAGAATGGGACGGCTCCAGAGACGAAGTTCACGATAGATTTGATGGTGAGAGGCATATATGTAATTGTTTGTCTTTTTCCCTCTTATTTTGGGTTATGATTTTGTTTGTGAGTGAATTATGAAGATGGTTGCATTTTAACAGGCTCCTCCACCCACGCCTTCTTCCCTTGAAAGAGATGGTTTCACTTGTATGAGGTTGGATCCTAAATGTACAACCCAGAATGTTCAGATGGTGTGTCATCTCTCCAGCCTCTTTTTTCCTTAGGTCATGATTTCATTCTTGCAATTTGACAGAAATTATTTTCCTCTTGTGTGTTCTGTGAATCAGAAGGGTGAAACCGTTGAACAGGACGATCAGTCAGCAGTTGCAACGCAACCCGAAGAGGGAAAAATGGAAAGAAATGGTTTTCTGCAAGAATTGCAGGTCCTTGACATAAAGAAGCCTGATCTTGCTATTTCAAGTACAAGTGGCCCTAGTAAACCACCACAGCAACAATGGAAGGAGCAGATGAATCAATGTATAGTTCCTTCTCTCATATTTACTACTGCAGGTACTTTGATGTTTTCCAATGTTTCTAGAATTAAATTTAAAACAATCTGGTTTCTCCAATTTGTTCTCTTTTTGTAGTGCAATCTTCCTCATTGCCGTTGCCTTTCCCAATCGCTAC
>CAVNYN010208020.1:0-18087 GCA_963692815.1 Nyctanthes arbor-tristis | reverse complement strand
AATGGAATTATACAAAGGGCACCAGCATACACACCTAACCAACTTGCAAATGCCAGATACTGTAACCTCTGAGCATGAACTGGTATCTCATTGGCTATATCATGGTGAATAATTGGGAAAAATGGGGGCCAATTTTTGTCATCCACAGGTACACCAGCTGAATCCAATCATTCAAAAATTAATTAGGAACAACACTAGAGAACAAGAAATACAAAGCATAAATATGATGGTTTCCCTCTACTATAAGGACATACCACTGGCAACAGCATCTTCTCTACGTTTAATATCCTGCAAATCCACAAGCCAATAAGTACACTTGTAAACTAAAAACTCAAACAGGAAACAAGCCAAAAAATGATAAAAAACTTTAAAAAACAAGGGCAAAGTAGCAAACTAAATAAAATAAAATTATGCCAATAACATGATAAATGGTTAATCAATTATCCTTCCTACCACATGAGAACCAAGAACATGGAAAAAAAAAATGAGGAATACAACGATATATTTCCTAATATATCTTTTGTAAGTCACCATAAGCAATCTTGTGAAGTATTCCACAGAATGAATATGTTTAAATAACTTCAGTGGAACATGGAAACCAACCCTTTCTCTCCTGTTCAAGTCTGCTTCCCAGTTTGAAAGTTCTCTCTCTTTTTTCCTGGAATCCTGTAAATTTATGCCACAGTTTAGATAACATAACTGATCACTTTTTCACAAAACGTTTCACTAGTCAGCTACATTACATTCACAGTATCTAACGGTATGTCAACAGTGGCATCATTTTTCTGGCCAAAGCCCAGGGTACTAGCAACCATCTGCGGAATTCGTGACTTTGAGGCTGCAGTTCCATTCTGCATCACAACAGAAAGATAAGACACTATGGATGGGAAGTTTCTCAAGAGTCACCAGAACTGAAGATAAAACAAATCAACTACTAATCCTTTTAAACAAAAAGCAAAGCTGAAGTTTATACAAATTAAGCATACCATTTGATCCTTCAGCAGCGATTTGCTTACTTCTCCAAGGCACTAAGCTATGATATTTTTTTTTTCTTTTTCCCCGTCTTACCTTTTTATAATGTAGGGAGGGCGTTGAGTTGGTGCGACTCACTTATTATTACATCAGCAATTACATCAGCAATTTACCTTTAGCAATCATACCACTTAATATTTTCGTAAGATTTCTAAAAACTACTGCCAATATAAGATCTTAATTATATTGTGTATTAAGGCTCTGGTAGTTTCCTTTACCTAAGTGATAAATCCCCCAATCATATATCAATATAAAGTAGGCCCAACTTTGTAACTGAAACCCTCTTAGTTTAGCGCCTTTTTTTTTTTTTTTTTTTGAGAGAGAGGGTGGGTGGACTTTGTTCACATTTTTGCTTTTATTATACGCTTTACCACAACTTCTGCTACACTGGAGAAACATGCAGCACCAATGTTCAGTTCGCGTGTATCAACTTTAAACAATCACTACATTTATATTATGTTTTCCAAGATACTTTCAAAGTTATTTACAGTTCCCGGAAAATCCAATGACTCCAACATAAAATTGTCAGCTAAATAGATTCATAGAAAATAACCACATTTACTTCAAAAAGCTGTATGTACTAAATTTGTATTCCCCGATTCCGCTATAACGATACTATCATATATTTATTATTACCATACCCAATTTCACAAAGAATCCCAAATTCACTACCGACAACGCCGGAGCTTTCAGATCTAAATCAAACAACCCCAATTTATCCAAAATCCCCAAAATTCAGGGCCAAAAATAACTAACTAGCAACGAAAAAGACGGGAAAAAATTGTTATTAGGTTGTAAAATAAGAAACGCTAAAAATAGGCAGATCCAAAAGTTGAAAAAGCGGTTACCGAAAATGGATTGACTTCAGGTTCTTCCTCATCAAACGGATTGGGATCGTTTCTCCGATTCATTGCAAACTAACTCAAAGGAAAATCTTCCGAAAATAAAGCGATATCTACACGTAGCTGTAGTAAATATAGTGTGGAATGAGGGAGAGAGCACTACAAGCGTGCCTTTTGCCTGCTTCGGGTACAACGCGGGATATAGGAATTTCTATGGTTTCATCACCGATCACTGAACTTTGCACTCCGTATCGTCATGACCACTCAACTTTATATCCTTTTGGACTCACAACTGAAGTTTATGAGTGTAAAATTAACCACTCAATACGCTCAATTCTTAACAAATTTTAGAATAATTTTGATTGTAGCTAATTCTATACTTGTCAATCAACAAAAACCAGCAACTTTTGAATAGCGATTCTAGCTAACGATTTAGTCATGCACCTTTTTGTAAATGGTGACGATATATTAGTTTGGAAATATTGAATTTAGTAAATCTAAGTATGATCTGTAAGCTGTAAGATTTATGAAAAAAGACTAGTAAATTTGACAATGTAGAATGGATAACAAATAAGGATTCATTTTAGCATCTAATTATTTTGTATTGCAAGGAAACATGACTTCACTACAGTGGGTAGTTCTTATTGATTTTGTTGGTTCCATAACTTCAATAAGAAGTGTAATATGAAATGAAATCTAAATTTTTCTATAGGTATAATTATTATCTTGGTTATTATAACTGAATATGATCACAATTGTGCCAGATATATCTAAAGCTAAAGTACTAGTCGTTAGAAAAAGAGGAAAAGGAAAAAGAATAAAACTTTGGTGGTGAAATTGCAAGAAATTAAAGTTAAAATGTCCGAGCTGACAACTAAAGTGCAAAGTTCAATACCCATCCGTAAAATAACCGAATTCGAATGGTGTGAAATCGGGTTTTGTAACAGCCGTTATGAGAAAGAGAAATTACGGAGGATAGCCTTAAGTTCAGGTGCGGCTCAGGTCCACTGAGTCTTGTGTAGGTGCACTACATTTGTCCGCCTCTAATTGACGTGTCGTCTTTTTATTGGGTTATATATTGCGGTGGAGCAATAGTGTTTAACACTGGATAATAATAATATAATAATAATTTTATTGTGATGGGTTCGGCTGTTGTGACATGCTGCAACGCTACGTAACCTGTGATTCCACCGAACAGTAAAGAGTTGGGTAAATCTTACCATAAAAATAATATAATGTCACTCTTTATTAATTCTTTTAAAGCATGATTGGTCGAACTTAAAAATTCCTTTTTTTAAAAAAATTTGAAGAGAGTTGTGTTATTTGAACAAAAGTGCATACAAAAATTTAAATAAAACAAACAGACAGCATAATCTTTTTTTCCACACATCTTATCACTTTAACATCGAAGGTAATCATATGAGACACATGTTATTTTTATCACACTTTTTATTTCATCCTTTGTTTAAATAGAATTTTTCATTTGAAGAACCTATCCGAGAGACTAAAAATGGTAAAATACACACAGGTCACTGGTATACGGTTTCAAGCTCTTACGAAAGTGTGTTTTGGTGGAATTTATACGAGTAATGTATAATATAAAACAAACCTCAACTAAAAAACTATGAACTATTGACGAGTTCATTGGGAGAGTAGCCCATCTGTGTCGAAAGCGCAATTTTTCCGAGTAGAGATCCACTAGTCCTCAAACAACTTTGCAACGGGAATTTTTGTCGGAAACATGGTAACATAGATCAATAGATGAAATGACATGTGATCTCGTGTACAAATACAAGCATGTAATCTTCATTTATGGAGACGTCAGGTATTCCCTAAACAAAATTTCTATTACGGCTGTGCAAAAATATTGAGTCCGATAAACCCGAACCGGGACCGAACCAAAACTTGCGATCCTAATCCGGGTTTTAACTTTAAGAAATCAGGTTTGGGCTTAAAACCCGAAGCTTGAAGGTTATGGTCCGATCCTGGGCTTTGATATGAAGCTTGAAAAGCCCAAAAGTATTTTTAATATTTTGTAGTTTATTTTATCTTCAAATCAATGTTTTGATACATGGTAGAAAAAGATAAAAGAATTTAAGTAAGAGACATTAGTGAAACATAATTTAAAAAGAATAATGTGTTTATTTTTATAAATTAAGCTATATATATTTATATTTTATAAAAATAGGGAAAAAATAGTTACTTGGATAGTCGTATTACGGCTGATGTATAGTGGTTTGATTAGTTTTATATTCGCTCTTGTATACATAAATATGAAGATACATGAAATGAATAGTTGAGTCAATCTATGTGATAAAAATTAGAATATTAGACAAAGAAAAGAATTAAATTGGAGATAAATAATGATAGCAATTTAGAACATTGATCTTCTATCTAAAAAATATAATAAAAAAGACTCTCATGTACATAAGTGATTTTTTTATATTATAAAATAAACATTGATTTGTCATGTACATACTACGTTTTTTTTCTTTCTCATATTTATACATTTGGAAAATTACAAACCCGAATAAAACTCGAAAAGACCCTAACAATTACTCGAACAGAGACCGAGACCGAGACCGAAACTGAACGGGCTTACCATTTACAAGCCCGAAATTGGACCAAACCGAAAATAATCGATCCGGTCTTGGGCCTTTCAAAACCCAAGCAGCTCTAATTTCTCTGTCCATTCATGGTTGCCCATACATGGTTGCATGGAGTTATTTGTGTCAAGGGTTAATCAAAAATTTGCCGTGAAAGCCAATGCTTACCCAACTCAATAAATGCGGGGTTCCATGCAAAACTGTAGGAAAATCAGACCATAAAAGGAAAAAAATGATGCCTATTCATAAATATTGAATCATCATCCTATGAGTATGTATTATCATTAAACGTGATTTATTAAATTGAACTAAATATCATTAATATCATCTTGTCATTAAATGATAAATATATAGACATGATTTATTAAATTAAACTCATCCTTAATACTCCATCCGCCCTAAAAAAATATTCCCCATTTCTTTTTTTATCAGTCCTAAATTATATTCTCATTTCCTAAATTAACTTTTTAGTTTTCTAATACACCCTCATTTATTGTACATAGTAATTATCAATAAATAACAATTAAAGTGAAATATTAAATAAATTAAAAGGCATATTAAGAAATATATTGTTAAATTGTATATTTCCAATAACATTAAATGGTGTTTTCTTAATCTATGTGAAAAATGAAAGGGGGATATCTCTTTGAGACGGAAGGAGTATCATTAATAATGACGGTGATGATTATCACTAGAGATGAATAACATTACTTACAAAGGTTTAGCTATAGCATAATCGAACTGCTAAGTATCACTTTGCAAATGTAAATTCATGGCATATATATCCACATACAATTACAACAGTGCAATAAAACTTGAGATGGAATATATACAGCCGACTCACAGAAGCTCAAGTTTTTGACAACAGTGTCAAGCAAAAAACTTCACCTGACAGCTTCTGAGTCTGCAAAACTTAAGATGCTTTCATGCCGTAGATCTCAAAAATGTATCCGTCAAAATCAATTTCTCATGAAACGCTATCCCCTAGAAACGAAAAAACTCTTCTCTGTAAGACTCGAGCTAACTCCCAAATTTCAGATTCCCGAATTTGCCTTGTCATATTATCATCCTGCCACAAGCACTTGACCTTATGGGACAATCGATTAGCGATGTCGATAGTCAAGCATGTCATATCTCTCCGGTTGGTCAATACCCGTAAAACAGGAACTGAATATTGAGGATGTGAGACAAGTCTATTCAGAAAAATGATCGTCTCCCGAACTAACAAGGTTCTGCAAAAATTGAAAGTACGCTCTGAAGATAGTAAACAAGAACAGAATAAAATTTTATAATGCATCTGTTTCACATGCATAACTGCACGTGACCATGTATAGAAATTTACCGGTTTCTGAAAACTTCAGGTGGTTGAGCAGACTCTAATTCCTCCAAGTCTAAATCTAATGCTAAGCTTTGCAAGATGATTGCAAGGAAGTTGGTGCCTTTTGGAAGCCGATAATTTAGCAATATGTCAAAGCCAGACGTTCCTGATGCTGCCAAGAAAGCAAGAAAAGCTATAGCATTTCTTCGCAGCATCAATTCCTGGAAATTCAGTAAAAATAGTATAATGGAAGACCATACGAGTAAAATAGACCGGAAAAGAATAAACAAGAAAATAATGATTCATTCAATTTACATTCATCAAACTGCATAGAACAAGACAAATATATATATATATATATATATATATATCAACTGAAAAAGGCTCTCAGGAAAAAATCAGCGCAGTGAACCATATCAAGCATACAGTTGGCAGTCCCACGCAACTGGTGCGACTGAGACTAATTAATGTAGGCAAAAGTGAAATGGAAGATGCAAAGTGGAAACTTCTTAAATCCGAACATAGGCCTTTGTGATGTACAATAAAGTTATGCTAATAAGATTAACTGGATCTGCAAACTGCAAAACTATCATAGTTACATATTATTTCTTTTTATCAAATGGCTCCAAAAGTTGATGACTTGGGAGGGGTCCAAACGTACAATGAATTTAATCTCCAGGTGTAAACACAAGTAGTAGATAACATATAACAGATTGAGTTTGCAAGGTTAAATTACTTTCAAATACTGTTTTTACCTGGGTATCCAAGCATGTTGAAGTGGTTAATCAATTTTTGGGACATATAGGCCACAGTGACAAGGTTGTTGAACAAGCGATCCTTTGTTAAAGTGGATGAAGCCATGAGCCCACAGCACTACTAACTTTTTTCCAAATTCAGAAGGGTATATGATAAGAAGTTATTACAAGCATACATGGTTGAGCTTAAAAGAGAAAAGTTATTCGTACAGGCTTCTCTTTTGCCTAACATAAGAGCATGTTTAATGTGGGGGCAAAACCTGAAATTTGGACCCCCCCCCCCCCCAAAAAAAATGCTAAACAATCTTAAGGTGTAAAAACCTATTTTTTGGGAGATGTGAGGTGGAAAAATGTAAAGGAGGGGCCAACTTTGGCCCCTCTTTTATTCATTTCCCCCCTCCTTTTCCTCTTCCATTTCCCCCCTTAACACTAGACATGCCTATGAACATTTCTATTTCTATAATCAAGACTTACAGGTCAAAGAGTACAACTTGTTAGATAAATTTTAAGCGTAGAAAACCATGATTTTAAGCGTAGAAAATCAAGTGCTTAATGCCTCACATTGATGCAACTATGAACAACAAAGAAAACAACCCTGTCAGAATAACAAAGATATGCTTACTTCTGCCATATTTCCAGTGGAAGACAAACAATCTGCCAAACCGATTAAGATATCATTCAATTCTGGAGAAGTTGAACTTTTTTTATTAATATTTGCCGTACAAGCACCATCTTCCTCTTTAGAACAGGAACCAAGCATCAGAATGACTTTTGGACCTTTGTAGAACACCCCAAAAAAAAAAAAAAAAAAAAAAAAAAAAGCTATTAAGCAGGTAATGATAAGAATTTCCACACATTAGCAAAAGAAAATGGGGTTTAGTTACAGTAGAAGGAAATTAATTTCTCATCAGATGTGATATCAGATGAAGTTATCTTATCTTCCAAATGTCAGCATTCATATAGAAGATACATAATCTATGCAATCTTGTCAGATAAACCCAGGGGACTCTGTAAGTGAAACATGGTTATATATGTGTATATAGTATACATACACACGTATACACACTTCACTCCTGAAGTTCACAAGGTTTCCAGTAATGAAACTCGTGAATGGCTTGTTTTATTGAGAAGTCAATTATCTTCTGCAATCACGTCCGAGTAACATCCTGATTTTCAAATTCAACAACAGGTGGTTTCAAAGTACATAGATGACTATTCCATGGATAAATCTCAACCACCCATTTCGCATAGTCAATTTGACATTCAAACGAAATTAACCAAGCTCAACTATTACAGCATTCAAGAACCAATATCCTAAACCCAGACGCATAAGCAAACATTGCTGCCACAGAAAACGTGAAACCAGAAACCAAGAACATTACCTAATCTTCGATTCTGGATATCACAAACACTAGGGCTTGAACCATAACACCCAGGGAATATCCTCTATAAACATCATAATGTCAAGCATCCTCTATAAACATCATAATGTCAAGCATAAGACAAACAATTTAAAGGATGCCCCTTCTCATTATAATTTGGTAAAGTGAGTGGTTGAGATTTAATGGAAATTTGAAATTTGCAGTTGTAATTGAGTAGTTCTTAAAATCGATGGTAGGCATAATCATAATGTGGAACTTATAATTAGATGCAAATACAGAACAATTCCCAGGGAATCTCCTCTATAAGCATCACAACTGAAGCCACTCGTATGAAATTTGAGGGAGATAAGACGCTGATGAATCAAGAAGTCCATAACATCGATATATCACCCCCTATGGTAAGCTTTTAAGCCAGAAAACAAATGAACTCACAATTATATAGCAGGTGAAGAATCTGCACAGCTCTATCCTGCACACACAATCCGGCTTGCCTCCTCAGTAGTTGTGATAAAGTTTGAAATACTAGTCCCCCAGCAAACCTGACCCAAAGAGCACCAAAGACAGTGTATAATGTTAAATGGACAAGAAATTGTGTTGCCGCAGATAAGTAATAACTGCTGACCTTCCTCTCTCCAGATATGCATTGCTTCTCATCAGAATCAATCTCATGACAGACAGTGCTTCAAATCTTATATGTTCTTCATTGTTCATAACAGCAATTTGGCACATACGTTTGAAAAGAGATATCCAGACGGAAAAGTAAGTAGATGCACCAATGCTAGGATTGAAAAAATTGTTACAACAAGGAGTTCTGACATCAGAAAATTTTGGTCCACACAGACTTTGCCCCTTGTTTAACATATCTGCAGCATTTGCACAAAGCAAGCTTTTATTTCCGGAGCATCCGTGTCTATTTGTTTCTGCAGTATGGTTCTCAGGAGAAAGTTCCCCAACCATAACATTGTCCCTGGTACAGTACACTGGAGAAATCAAATCAGAGTACATAAGGAGATTAATACCTGCATCTTAAGAGTCTTCAGTCTTAACTTCCATTTTCTGTGGAAGTAGCCAGGACAGGGGGAAAACATTTACTATCGTGTAAATAAACACAATGGTTTACCGGGAATCGAGGGTTTAGCTTCTTGAGGTTGTAAAAGCAAGATGGGTGTGGGGAAAAAATGGAAATATAATCCAAGTGAACATTGCTGTAAAAGACGGAATGCCAGCATCTTCACAACATTAGCTAAGTGCTCCAAATGGCAAACTATCATAGGACAGTGGAATCTACAGTCTGAGTCTGACAGGTTCTAGTACAGGTTCTAGTGATCATATACCACAGTTCATGATAGTCTCTCCTTGTATAGAACCAAAAGTTTCTCAAGGCATTAGTTTATTATAATTAGTAATTACCAACCATGTAAATGAAAACCCTTTGTTACCCTTATAATAGTGAATATTTGGCAGCTTTTAACTCATATACTTTTGTTCTGACTTCTAATTTGCAGCATCCAATGATCACAGGAATTTTTTCATTTTAGTGAAAAGGCTAATGTGTAGTGTAATTTTGGTTTCTTGAGAAGTGATTTTGTGACAAGCAGTCATTTTGGAGAATAAGCAGTTGAAAAGTAGGGACAGGTTACATATCTAGGTGCAGAATTAATCTATTGGAAAAAATGTGGGGTTGAAAATGAATTTGGAAACAAAAAAGATATTGTAAGAAAGAGAAATCACACAAGACCTAAGATAATAATTAATACAAACTAGTTGATCGCACCTTTTACCAAATTTCTTCTCCATGCTGAAGGTATTGGTCAAAATCACATGCATAACATGAAGAGACTTGTGAACAATAACGACCTGCACCAGAAAGGAAGTTGTTCTCTACAATGTAATTTTAGTTGGCAAAATGACATTCTGTCAACTCATCACAAGATGTAAAATTATGCAACAGTATAACTATGATATAAATGTTAATTGCCAAGCAGAGCACATGGACAAGATGCTGCACATTCAGATGTACCTGACTATAATGCCTGTGTGTCACCATGACATTTAATTTCGATAGCCGAATAAATAATGCACAGTACTGACTGTCCTCCTGAAAATAAATCTTGTCGCCCCTTTGCTTCACCTCCTTACAGTTGGATTCACGGCTAAAGTGGTATACTAGTCTATGTATTTTTTCTAATCTTTTAGTCACCTACAGACCTACTATATCGCTTGTGAGCAGAAGTCACAAAGAGGGTTTCCACCTTAGAGAAAACCCAAATATATCTTAGGCTGCAAACAAACAAACAAAATAACCAAAGTAGATGCTAGCTTTCAAATAACAGTGACAACACCAATCCTGCTGCCATGCTCTATTCCCATTTCTGTTAAGAACCAATACGGACGTGAAAGATTTCAAATATTCCCCGAAGTATTAAAGCGAGCCTCTGAAGCCAACAAAAGTAAGCTGTAAAATTGAGCTCTGCCCTCTTTTAAATCCTTCCAGCAAATAATCTTGCTTTGCCCTCTCCAGCCACCAGTAATAATTGCCTCCACCTCATAATAAGAACTTGCTAGCAAAACCTCTAAAATTCCCAACCCACATGACATAGGCATGTCCAAGCATCTCTTAGGTTTCCATTGTGTAGAAGGGCAAGAAGAAAGTTGAATAAGCTGAGGCACTCACTGTCCGGTTTAAGAAAAATTCATCCAAGGCCTTCAACGAATCCCTCTCTTGATATCCCAATATATCAATACATTCCCAGAGCGACCATTCTTGGAACGACAAAAGCAAGAGGGACGCCTTGCCGTAACCGGGTAACTTCTCACTCAGCATGATAAACTCCACTGCAGTACCATGAGATCATCCTTCTTTGGTTTCAAATGGGAAATTAAATCTTAATCCCATGCTTCCAGAATGTTTGTGTCTTTTAAGGAATTAAAATTCTTTCGAGTTTCTCCAACTATTTTCGTTGGAAGGTACTATTTTCTTGATTTCATGTGTAGTGTAGAGAACATGTCTACTTGTCCTTCTTAATTATATAAACACAGTTCACGAAATTTTAATTTATTACTAAAAGAACAGAAAAGAAATTTTCACCAAACAACAAAATGAAAACAAATATGGGATACATAAGTGGGTTCATGGATGATGAACTTACATCTTTTAGACTGCACAGGTCAAGTAGTGCTTCAAACAAATCCTCAAATCTTGACATTCCATTACTAATCTGCAATGATAACAATGTGAAGAAAGATGCAACTTATTGCTTAGCTAATAAGTTAGAACATGGAATTAGCTATTTTTCACAGCCATTGTTATGACTAAAAGATGCAACCATGCAAAAACCAGCAGCAGTAAACAAGTAAGCATTTACCTTAGTCAAAACAGAGTAAAGATGTGATATTTTGGCAGTCTCCATGGAGTCAATGGGTTGACATTGAGATGACACAGCAGTATCAGATGCATTTTGAGGAGAGTATACTTGCTTATAGGAGTTAAGGTATCCAAATAGAATCTGAAAATCTGGTTCACAAGTTGCAAGCAACCTCGAAAAGAGAAATTTCCCACCCGTTAGACCACTTGACGAGTCCCACAAACCAAGCAACCTCTTTGAGCCAAAAGTAGAAGACAGATCATGCTTAGCGGCTCTCTTGGTCGATTCACTTATTATGTCTGTCTGGACTCCAACTGTAGTATAAGCTGATGAGTGAATTGTTCAAGAAAGGCAGAAAATTACCATCAGAAATGAGAATACTAAATCAGAAGGTGCTCTCATGTATTTATCTTTGATTAAACGCTCACCTACATTTAGTCAAGGTGCCACCCAGTGAATTTGACGAGTTTTCGTTCTGACGTTCTCGATATATACCAGGATCAGCAAGAACACTAACAACATGATCTCTGTCAGAGTAAATAATCTCATTCATAAATTTCCTATGGCATGTTCAATAAAGATCATAGATTTAACGTTTCACAAACACGAAAAATAATATGAAAGGACGAGTCAATTTCAACAACTCAATTGGAGTTACCCTACTGCCTGTAAGGATGTCCTGAAGTTGGAGTGTTGGACGGATTTAGTCACTTTATATGCTAACTGTTGAGCATATGGATTCATGGGAGACAAACATACCACCAAAATGAAATCGGGGGCTTTACTATGAGTGACGGGAAGTTAGTATCTTGATGAAATTGCATGGGTGGAAAAAAATAAAAATAAAAATAAAAAAGAAGAAGTAAAGTATGACTTAACAGGCTGGTTTAACACTGATATATGATGGTGATAATGGTGCCAACGGACACATAAGGTTTGCTGGAAATGGTGAGCCACTGCATAAATTTATATTCTAAGGGAAGTTAATCAGGCTTCACCAGCTATACTTTCTCTTCTGCTCGAATACAATCTCAAAGGTGAGAAAGGAAGGATAATGACCTGGCCATAGGCCACCAGATTTGACCTACTGCTATGCCCCGTCATGGTTCATTACAAAACTAGGTCAATCATTAGCTTACTTACTCTTCCACAGGTTTCTATTGTGTGTCCCTAGGATTCAAATGCTTGGGGAAGCATCTATGCAAATGAGAGAACTAGCAGCCAAAATGGTACCAGAATTTCTTTTAAGTCTCTCATATTGGAGAGGCTGATAGTTTGAATTGTAGGGATGCCCAAAAAAAAAAACTTGTGAGGCGCAACCCCAAGAGACAGTCGAATTCTGCATGGGTCACATCGTGGCAGCAATAGGCCAATTTGGTAGGTCATGGAGGGCCCAATCATTAAAAAAGCCATCATGATTCCATTTAAGTCTCTCATATAAACATGTCAAGAGTTCAAATTCTATGGGGCACAACCCCGTGCCATAGTAAGCTAAAAAAGGGGACCTAGCCTCATATTGAAAATGTTGGGGCAAAACAGAGGACAAATCAGGGGGGCCATGTGATGCCCCTTCATTAATAAAGCTGAAAGTAGGATATACCTAGTTTCTGGTTTCTTAGGGCTTGATTGAAATTGAGTCTCTAAGAATCAATTCTTCCCATCATTCATTCTTCACCAAACGTTCTTTAAAAAATCATTTTCCACAATTCCCCACATATTACTTTTTAACTAAACATTCTCTAGAAAATCACTTTCCACAAATCAATTCTTACAAATAAAACTCAAACACCCTCTTAGTAATCAAGTAAAATTCTTTTTCTTATATGCAAGAATACATTGAAATGATGCCCTCATCATTTCAACAGTTCCTCATTGAGTTATGGCTTGGAGATCTTTTGGTCAAAGAAAGATAGCTTTATGATCATGTTAACCAAATAAATGCTCATTACTGTTCCACAAGTTTAAAAACTAAGAGAGTCGAACACATGAAAATAGCTATCAATGTATCAACATGATCGGCCTGAAAGAGCAAGGATGTAGCCATGCTCTAGACCTGGATGTTTTAGAGCAGGAAATGGAAAAGGCATAAACTGAAATGTAAACAATTTGGTATGAACAAAAATGAGATTGAAATTCCACTCACGAATTCACATTATTTGCTTGATGAATCTCAGCATCTTTTGCTTCAATTCTTGGATGCACAAGTTTCAGCTGCTCCTTTTTTTTGTCTCTTTCCTTTCTAAGCTCCAGGCATTCTTTCTCCTGCAATCATTTAACAATTCATTATCCACCAAAAAGGCACCCATGTGAGAGGGTTTTAAGAACGATCATGAATTAATTGTAATCAAATATCCACCAATGTAAATTATTTCCCCAGACCCTCAACGAAGAGCAGAATATATTAGTAATGAATGGCCACAAAAATAAAAACCAGTTTATTTATTAGATCATCCACTTAATGATACACTAATAAATCTCTCATAGATATTTTTCATAAGAGCCTTTGTACAACCTTTACAAAAGTTACCTTCAAAAAGGTTGTTCTTTTAGGCTAAACATTTTAGTTCCTGTTTTATGTAGAACCTGTTTTAAGTTTTGACATTGTCGAGAATATACAGAAACCAAAGCATAGGGTGTTGAAGTATATTATTAGCTTACTGAATTATATTATTATGAATATAAATAGAAATGTTTTATCCGCATAGTTGTATGCACATAAAAAACTTAAAATACTACTTTGCTTACCAGAAGAGTTAGCTGCTTTGAGACCCGACTAAGTTCTTTCTGCAACCATAATACAGAGCAGCAATCTTAAGTTTCAAGAAAAATATTACATGAAAAATTTGAAAACAAAGAAATATAGATTATTATTCTTTATTCATAAATATAAAAAGCCCATAGAATACATCAATGATCATATAACCCGAGCAGTTTACATACACATTTAAGCATACAGTCCAGTTCATTCATAAACCACGTACTGTACATTGACCTAACCTTGAGCGCATCAACTTCTTTCTCTTTCGAACTGTGGGTCAAGCGTGGTACGGGCGGTGCAGCGGTGAAAGATTCAAAATAATCTTTCTTTGCGGCGGGGTCATGGATACGCTGGGACAACTCACGAGGAGGGGAATAGCTATTTTCGAATTGCGCCGCCGTTTGCCGCGGCGGAGGCAGCGTAGGAGGTGGGGCTAATGTAATGACTTGAGTGGCCCTGATGGACAAGGCAATTTCTTCGGCTTGGACAAGCTGGTCGAGAAAATCGGCGTCCCATTCTTCAACTTCGAAATCCATACTCACCATTTTCGACTGCTTGGAACGACTTTATGCGCCACTGCTCGCTGGTGAGGCCCTTAAACAAGCCGTACCATAACGGGACATAAGAAAATGGAAATTTCACGGTCAAAATTATTTCTGGTGCGTCTTCCTCGGCAAACTCGCATAGTACATGAAATTCAACTGCTCGTTCAACCAACCATTTTGTTTCTAAAATCAACTTGTTTTTCTTTAGTGACAGAAAAAGTGTTTACCATTTATCAATGAACTTATAAAAATGTTACCCTTCTTGAGTCGAGTCCGTTAGTTAAACTTAATAATAGAATTACAGGTATATTTTGTGACTAATAAATAATATCTTAAAATATTCAATGACTATAATAGCATCTTACCTTACTCGCCACGTTATCTTTAACATTAAGCTACTTGTTAACTTTACCATTAACTATAATTGCTGGAATTCGTTCAAGTGATACGTGTAAAATTTTTAGGGTAATCATCACCTAAGGCACTCATCTTTTTAGTTTTACTTCAATTTTGTCTATATTTTTTAGGCTTACTAAGCCCTCAACTTTTTATTTATTATCATATTATATCCTCAAACGTCACTTGTCGTCTCTAACTTTTCAATTTTCATCATTAACTCCTATCAAAATGACTATTATTATCTTAATTCTTTATTTCTACTATAGGTCCTCATACTTACAATTTTTATACAATTTTATCTCCGTTATTTTTTGAGCTTATGGGAACTATAATCTTTCATTTTTTGTCATATTATATCTCAATTAATACTTTTCATACTTAATATTTTAATTTTTAATGTTAATTCCATTAATTATTTAAATAAAAAATAATATAAAATAAGAAGTCTACCTACTATAACTCTCTCCAACACAACATAATGACAACAGTTGAAAATAATACTAACAAAAAACTCGATCTATAATAGTCTCACTAGATATCAAATTCACGTCGAAGAAAGTTATCGGTCTAAGTATCAACATGACGAATCATATCTGATTTCTTAACCTACCACAAATCACATGGCAAATACTGATTGGGTAGATCTGTCCAAAAAATTTGATTTTTGATTTATAAAAAATAAATATAACCATAATACTTTAATTCTAGTTTAATTTATTATCTCTCTTTGTGATTTTCACCGTAACTTGCCTCCCGATTTGTTATCCGTTTTAGTCCAATACGATCCACCAATTGTTGATCTATAAAAAAATTAGAATTAGCGCATAAAGATTTAGTTTTATTTTTGTAAATTGAAAATGATTTTTTTGTGGATTCACCTAATCCATATTCGCTACGTGATTTATGATGAATCTAAAAATCTGATCCGATCTGCTACACAGACTCTCAAATTGGAAATTTTGTTTTACACAGATTAGGTATCCATCAAGTTTGATATATATATCGAGTTTTTTTGTTATCACTATAGACTATGATGGATAGAGTTCTTATTTTATATCATTTTTTATTTCTATTTAAATAATTAATTACATTAACATTAAAAATTAAAATACTAGGTATCAAAAGTGTTAATAGAGATAAAACATGACAAAAAATGAAAGGTTGGAATTCCTATGCGCCTAAAAAATATTGGGGATAAAATTGTACAAAAATTGAAATGTTGTAGACCTATAGTGGAAATAAAGAATCAAAGGTATCATAGTCACTTTGATACGGGAACTGAAAAGTTAGGGATAGAAAGTGGCGTTGGGGGACATAGTATGGTAATAAATGAAATATTAGGGACTTAGAAGGCCAAAAAAAGAAAAGGGGACAAAATTAATATAAAATTAAAAAATTGGGGACCTGGAGTGAAAAATACCCAAATTTTAATTAGTTCGTTGATGGATGATTATCACTTTCATTGATGATTTTAAAATAAAAGAATTAGCGACCAAATCAATATTTAACTCCAAAAATATATAACTCTAACTGAACATATAATTCACATTACAAAGGTACAAATTGCCTACAAAACGGAAAACGTTTACAAAGGTACAAATTGCCTACAAAACAGAAAATGTATGTCTCATTGTCTTGTGTGAAAATATTTTTCTTGATTTCGAGAAAAATGGAGGCAAAAAAAAAAAGAAAGAAAGAAAAGAAAAAGCAAAAAAATAAAAAATATGGTTATTAGCGCCGGCACTGGTGGGTGCCCAAATTCTTGCTTGCCAAGGCTGGGCAGGGGTTGGTAGGGGTGAGAAGGGGATTTAAGGGTAAATTTGAGCCCGTTTAGCTAGATTTATAGAGTCAATTTTTAAAAAAAAATTTATAAATAGTGAAAATAAGTGGTGGATATTTAATTAAGCTTAAAATGTGTGATGATTATTGAGTAGTTGTCAAATCAATAGTAGGTGAATTTATAAATGAAAAAAATAAATTATGCCAAACAAATCCTTAATTAAATCATAATAAATAAAACAAATAAAAAATAAATAAATAAAAAAAGTCTTTTTTTTAAACTAGTAAATGTACGTGTGTTACACGTATTACGTTTCATTTTTAGTTCAAATCCGTGTAGATATTATTATACAATTTGTGTAATTATTAATACATAAAACATTAATAATGTTTGCTTTAATAACAAAATAAATAAAGTATAGCATTTAATATATAGTATCTGTCTATAGATGAAATTCTAAATCTAACGTAGATGGCACATATTTTCACCTTAAAAAGTCAAAACTGCATTATAAAATGAACCGTCTAGTTGTTCATTTAGCTCATTTTTTTCCTTTCTAAAACATCTAATATAAAGAGGAAGTAATTTTCACGCATGAGACTACTTATTTACGTAAGTAAAATAAAATAATGTCTCGTATAAAGACTTTAGAAAGAAAATAAACATATTAGAAACGAAATATTTACAATAATAAGCATACAGTATGCCCCCTTCATTAAAAAAATAAGCATTTACAATATCACTGTTCTGATTAAAGATTTCCGATGTAAAACTTACTGTTATTCTACTCACTAATTGTATAATTTTTTGGACATTACAATATCACAGTTCTAATTAAATGCATTGCACACGTATTTGAAAAATACATAAATATATGGATGAATATAGTGGTTTTGTATATGCTCATTTCGAAAACTCATCACAAATAAAAAACTCCAAAAATTAGAAAAAAATGTGAAAACGCAAAAATCAAATATATGTTTAAATGTTACTACTAAATAAATCAATACATCAAAGACATCAAAATACTAAACCAAATGATACTTAATGTTACTGATAATTTAACAATCATATATACTAATTGTATGTAATTCTTTTGAAGGTTTTGATTTGAGATAGATAGATGGACTAATTGCAACATAAATTTCAAAACACTTTAGTTCTTAGTAATATAAGAAAGATATTAAAATACCGATTTATATTATATTGATGCAAACAAGAAAGAAAAATTTTGATTTAAAAAGTGTGAGATTAGTAAGCTTTAAAAAGAGAGAGAGAGAGAGAGAGAGAGAGAGTACCTTGCAT
>CAVNYN010208018.1:0-58927 GCA_963692815.1 Nyctanthes arbor-tristis | reverse complement strand
GTTGGCAATCTTTTCTCTATGTCGTGTTTACTTTTACATTCTTTTAATGCACATTTATGTTCTTGCACAGGGTACAAATATGGGATGTACCATTATTTTTATTAGTATCGATGTGATAATTTCTGGCTACAATGTATTTCTGTCAAAATAATCAACTGATATATGATCACCCGAATTTTTATCTGTACATTTTGAACATTAGAGAGTGTATAACATTTGGGTTTAATTAGCATCATGGAATCAAGTCAAGTCCCATATCCCTGGGTTTCAGCCTTTTTAATCTACTTAGTGAATTTCTGTTTGTGTAAGTGGGATCAATTATTGGGCTTCTTCTAGGGTAGTGTTTAAGGCGCAAATATGGGGAATTCTGAATGTGTAACATATATTAGTATACTTGTTATATTTTTGTTATTCTGAAGTTTTAGACAATGCATAAGTAGTACAGTATGTTTACGAAATTTCTCATCATTTTAGCAACATTAGGGACTTCGTGGGTTGGGAGGAAGAATGGGAACCAGAAAAATTCATCCCAAGGGCTTGATATTTGATCATGCAGCTCAGTTCTTCACTGTTACTGACCCTAAGTTTGCTGAGATGGTTGATGACTGGTCCAAGAAAGGTCTGGTTCGTCAATGGCAGGGTACAATTGGAGAGCTTGAAGCTGGTGGACAGTTTGTTCCGTTTCCCACTTCTCCTCCAAGATATATAGGTGTTAATGGAATGCGTCCTCTAGCAGATGCTATACTGTCTCAGGTGCATATTCCTTATATTTTGAATCACATATGCATTTCCTTTATCTCTACTGGGGGAACATTTCAGTACACACTCAATGCTTTTTTCTGTTTTTTAAATAATAAATTATCTGCTTATTTCATAAAATTCGACTATTGTCTGCGACCGTTGCAGAGAAACATCCTAAAGACACTCATATAGCTATAAAGTATTTGGCAGTTATTTACTTTAACTTTTAGGTACTTTTGTTATTGGTGCAATGCTCATGAATCCTGTATGAAATGATGCTCCTTATTTAATTGGAGCCCTTGAGCTTCTTGGACATTGCAGCCCCCCCCCCCGGGGTGCGGCGTGTGTTGCCCTTTCTCTTTTTGTTTAATACTTTTTGAAAAGAATTTCTATCCTCTATGTTGCATCCAAATTCCCATATACCATGAATTAGGAAACCGCAAAATATTTAAAAAATGCTTAAAGCTTGTCATAGATTTGAATGACTTTTTTACAAGTTTAAGGACTTGTTCTTTTTAGCTACAATTAAAAGTGATTTCTCGGGAAAATGTGTGATGAAGAAGTAGAGAATGATTATAGGGAAATGCGAAATTTTTTTTTTTTTGTAGAGAATGTGTGGTTGGTGTTGAAGTTTGACTTGTTGATCAGCTAAATTACAGGGCAGACCAAAATCTGGTGATATTTACTGTGTAATTCAAAATCTGGTATGTTGCAGACTTCTTCAGTTGATGTTGTACGCCCGTGCTGGGTGAGCACACTAGAGCCATATAATGGGAAGTGGTACTTGAGCGAGAAAGGGGAACCTTGCGGACAGTTTGATGCCATTGTTATTGCACATAATGGTAATTATTTCTCTTCATTGCTGCCCAGTCATTCAGTTTGCCCGTATTTAATAGATATGAAAGACTTCAATCCTTGCTGATCTAGGGAACAAAGTTTGGAATATTTCTGGAGATCATATTTCTGGGTGCCAAATAGCTCTTCTTGGAATTCTGTAAAATATCACCTATAGCCTATAGATAAATCAGGAATCATATATTTGACAATGCACATTATTTTTTCCTTGAAAATGGAGAACCTTTATTAGATCTATTTGGGTATTTGTTACATATTCCTTCTCTTCACATAAATCCTTTCTCTTTTTTACTTTCTATATCGTCATATCATTTGTCACAAGACCATATTCTTTCAAAGTTTTATAGTTTATCTACCTGATACAGCTTCTAGGATTGCCAGGAATTTTTGATGAATTTCGAGATCATGGTAAATATATTTGTGACTTGATTTTAATTTTAACATTTTATATCAACTAGGTGTGGGTTTTATCTTTCTGCTGATGCTGTTCACCTTCTAGAAGGGCATGAAATAATTAATAAACTTGGTTAGATCTTTATTGTTTCCATACTATATATACTGTTACACTTAGTTTTGTAATATGAGCCTGGAGATTGATTCGTTTTGTAGATTGCAGAAACTGGTTATTAGTTGATTGCAGACCTTGCATTTGCATAACTTCTTTAAGGAGCAGCGAAATGAACAAGTTAATCAGTTTGAGAAATGGAATAAATGGTTTACTGATTATGTTTCCACATGATGCCAGGAAAATGTGCAAATCGGTTGCTTGCATCATCAGGCTTACCATTAATTGCTACACAAATGAAGGTAATCTTAGACATGTAATCCAGTTTCTTTTGACATTAAAGAACTACCAAATTCGGGTGCGTTTGGCACCTCACTCGTTTATAATTGAAATCAATTATAGATGGTTGCCAAACAGACTCAAACAGTATATATTTTTCTTTCCCCTGTTTTCTTAGGCTAAGTTGATTTCTTATCTGCAGAGACTGGACTTGAGTTCTATTTGGGCTCTTCTTGCAGCATTCGAAGATCCTCTTCCAGTCCCTTCCACCAAATCTTCATTCCCTTTAGAAGGAGCATTTGTCAAAGGTATTGATTCACTCTCATGGATGGCAAATAACACCAAGAAACTTTTGAGTTCCCAAAACAGTGGCCCTGAGTGCTGGACTTTTCTCAGCACAGCAACATTTGGAAGGCAGAATAAAGTTCCACAGGTCAGTTAAAAGCTGCTCTTCCGATCTCACAGTGGCTTGCTTTTGAAAAGGAAAAGGCTGATTAAAAGTTTGTGATTCGCTGTCATTTCTGGGCAAAATGTCAAAAACATACCGGAACATTATTTTGCTCATAGTTTTAAGTTGACATGGAGGATGGATAAAAGAAAATTCCAATTATATAGTTGGTCAGAACAATAATCTTTCTTCGCAGTTTTTTGACTCAGTGTTTGGATCTCAGTGGTGAAGTTCATTTTGTTAGTTTGAGAAAGAAAAGTCAAGGTTCTTATTCCTTTTAGTTTTCATGCATTGTTATTTTCTCATGTCAATAATAAATGATAATGCTAATACTACTAAAGGATATGGCTGTGACCCAAAAGACCACCTTCGACTAAGAGTCACGGCAAATGAGAATCATACCTCTTGTAGTATCTGAATCTCCAATCTTTTACAAAATGAAGACATAAATGTATTGCCAGATAATATAAGCTTTATAGGCTCAAATTACTTGGAGTTTGTTTACCTTTTGTTCTACCTTTCTTGGGGAACCTTAGCCATTGCATCATCCAAATGCAGCTCCCTGAAATAGGGAAGATCTTGAAAGGAGCAGACGAATTCTATACAGTGCATGAAACCTTTTTTTTTTGGGGTAAACACACAGTGCATGAAACTTGTTCATAGATAATTGTAGCATTTTCTTATATACCAATTCATTTTTGTCAGGAAAGTATTCCTACTGCTACAGAAGAAAAGGTAACGGAAGCCATGCTTGAAGGTGTTGAGAAGGCATTGGGACTGCCAAAAAGCTCACTGAAGAAGCCTTTCTATAGTCGAGTACAATTATGGTATGAGATAGCACGTGCTCTATAATTTATAAATAATAATAACCATGTCATTCTATTTTTCACTATTTTGGCGAAACAACATAGTAATAGCAGCAGTTTTGGTTTACGCATTATGCATGATTTTGCCATCCTGAATTTACGTCCGAAGCAGAAAGCAAATTTGATTTCAGAAATGTTTGGATTTAATCTTTTTTCCATGTGCTGAACGTTTTGTTGGATAAGTTGCAATTATTGTGTTGTATTCTTCTCATACCATACAGGGGTGCAGCCCTTCCAACTAATTCTCCTGGCATCCCCTGCATCTTTGATCCTCAAGGAAGAGCTGGCATATGTGGTGATTGGTTACTGGGGTCAAGCATTGAAGCTTCAGCCTTAAGTGGCATAGCTCTTGCTAATCATGCAAGTCCCTTGAATTCAATATATTGACTTCCTGATAAGCTGCAACCATGACAGTGGGTTTTGGAACTGAAATATCTAGTTGTTGCAAATCATGCAGATTGCAGATTACTTCCAAAGCGGGGGAATGTGTCCAGATGAGTTTGCTGTTGGTTTGCACAACGAATTTCATCCACTCAAAGGGCACGATATTGGGCAGTTTCCAGGATTGGCGTCTCAAGCACAATTTGACGAGGCCCTTACCGTACAACTTACTTCATGAATTTAATCCAGTAATACTTGTGTTTGTGAGCAACTTTATTTCTTCATGTTATATTTTGATATGTACTGTCTGTGGATATTCTTATTCAGTTCTCACTTATAGTTTCTGCCCTCTGTTCCAGCATGGCAGCATGATAGCCGGTTCAAGAGATTGGGGAGTACGTATGTTGAAAGTATATGTTGTATTACATACACCGGACAACAAAGCTGCTGCAACGCTGTTGCTGCGGTATTGCCCAGATTTACGAGCCTAACCTGTTCGCTTAGTTGAAATCTTTATAAAGGTAAACTTTTTTGCAATGTAATATTTGCTTCTGATAATGAATTCTTGTAAAACAGCATGAACTATCGCATGCAAGATGTCATTATGCCATTCAAGTCTTCTGGCCTTCATACTTATGATCAATAGGGAAACAGAGGCACTCAAGCTGTTAGCGTAGTGAGGTTAGCTTGAAGCAAGGTTCAAAGAATTAGTAAACCCACTGTATGTGGGTCGTCTGCTTCTAGGAAGAATAAAGAAAAGGTGTTGAAAGTGGGAGTCGCAGCCTACAAAGGTTCATATGGGGCATAGCTCTTGGTATTGATCTATGTCATCTTCGGATCAGTTGCCTTGAGTTGCGCGGCCTTCTTTTCTTTTTTGGTTGCTCTTTCCTGTCTGATGCAAATTCTAAATGTTATGTGATAGAATTTGGGTACCTTTTCCTATCTGGTAAACCAATGAAAGCATTTTGTGTTTTATGGGATGCATTTGGATTTTAGAGGCAACAAAATTTCTATGTTTACAGCTAGTTTTACAAATTGAATACTTGGTACTAATGTGTAAATCTATGCATTTTGATGTTTGTGCAAAAATTTACATATTGGTGCTATAGCTTGCCGTAAAATTGGTTGTATTTCTCGTAGCATTTGCAACACAAACCAAGCAACCATCTGGTTGGTTAGGTTAAAACTCGCGTCGTAATGTAGTGTATTTCAAGCTATGAGTATGTATATATCTCAAAATATTTCAACGCAGTATCTAGTCACGTATGACTTTGTCTTTGATATTTAAAATCCAATATGCAACTTAGCCCAACTTTTACATCAAGCAATGTTCTAAAAAGCTTGCACATGCGATGTTTTGGTGGCGTTCATGTCTGAAACTTGGACTCCACATTTTGCTACGTCTCGTGTTTTATCACGCATTGGTGAGATTAGGCGCATCTAAGCTCAATATTTGACCTCAATGGTTTTTCACACCTTATACTTTTTATAACTTGAGATACTGAGACAATATGTTGACACTTCATTGAGTTTGTTAAAGTGAAGAGATTTTTGAAAACAATGTCTTTTAACTAGACTATCATGCATTGCTAATGTTATTCATGTTTTTAATGAATATATGGAAACTCTTGATGACTTATATTTAGTTTTAGTGGTAGTTGAGAATAAATTGATGCTTTTTGTTTCAATGATTCCAACCTTCTTTTAAGTTTTGTCCATTCATTATAATTATAATATATGAGTTTCAAATCATACAAGATTAATTTCATATCTATCATATGCTCAGCAATCAGCATGTTTGGCTTACACATGGAGGTGCAAATGCAATGAAGCAAGAAGAAGCAATCCTTTGTGGCTGATGAAGATTAACATGTTTTAGGTTGATCGAATAATCCACATACCGTCTCAAATATTCAATTCTATTCCATAGTTTGTGGAAATATTTATCAAGTGTCTAGATCGACAAGCTATATTTTACAAGAACCATAAGATCTCAACACATATGATATTGCAATGAGAATAAATCGATTAGGATGAAGGCGCATGTATGTGTCCGACAATGGTTAGAATGACCCACTCATATGTCGCACGTACTTCTTACTTTAGATTTTAGTTGTAGAACAAAATCTTGATACTCTAATAATATCATGCTTCGCTTGTAGACAAAATCAAAAATTAATGTGTGAGTTCATAAAACTCAAATTATTATTAAATCGAAACTATTGAACACAAATATATAGATTCTTGATTCAACAAAATACGGTATGTTTAGTACTAGCGTTACCAAGCTAGTTATTACAATCCAATTCGCGGCAAATTAACGTGTTACCTGTCCGTCTATGTTCATGGTGCAGAACAGCTAGCCTTTTTTCTTGAGTTTTATCAGTTGAAAAATCTCCATAGAAATTCCATTTTTACCTTTAACTTGCCACCATCGGAATCTCTCTCTCTCTCTCTCTCTCTCTGCATCACAAAACCCACAATTCAAAATCTAAGACTAAAAATCTTGCTTCTTTCTCCGATCCAACTTCAATTTTCTGAAACGATTTCCCCATGAGGATTCCAGGGAAATCATCTGCAAGTTCTCTTTCTTTCTCATCTTTTTGTTCTTCTCCTGCTGCGTCTTCTTCCCCGCCTTCTTCTTCTAGCTCATCGATCACCATTAATTCTTTAGTTTCGTCTCAAGATTCGTCAGATTCGTGTCCGTTTTCATCGGGTTTAAGTGATACTAGACGCTGCCACGGCCTCGATCTGCTAGTGAAGGCGATTCATCAAGTGACTGCTGGCTCTGTTGTGGGATACCCCTACATTCAGCGACGTGTAGTCATCAGAAGAAGAAGAAGGGAATTGAAGTTCGATGGGTTTGCAATTACTCAATTGTTGAAGAAAGAACGGGAACAGAAGAATGAGAAAAAGAAAGTGAACAGAAAGGGAAAATCAGCAGCCAAGAAGCAAAAAAGAATGATGGGATTTCGGTCTAAGTATCAAGATTCTGTGATTCAGCCATGGAAGCCAAAAAGCCAGCGTAACAGATCTGCCATTGGTGATGGAATTGAAATGGGTTTGTGATTTTGATAGTAGAGGTTATTGGGTTATGAATTTCTTTTGGGGTTCTTAGATGATCTCCTATTTTCTAATGTAGATTCAGAATGAGTTATTACTTTTACCTGTCCTTTTTGATGGATCAGATCTTTTTTATTGAATTCTGTACTTGATTTGCGTTAGATCAATGAGAAAATGAAGAATTTTGTGCCACCCTGGATCAATTTTGAATCTTTAGCTTTCACTTCTGCAGTTCATCCCCCTTCCTTGCAGTTTCTTTTCTGGAAACAAAGAATTCTGCGATTGTAATTTTCTGTGATCAGAAATTTATGAACTTTTTCAAGCTTGCATGAAAATAGCACCAACGCCCTGTTGATGATAGTTAGTAAATGTGAAATAATTTTTTAAGATGAAATCTTTAGAAAGAAAGGATGATCCCATCCTTCAAAATTTGCACTTGTCAGATAAGTAGAGGAGATTGGATGGTTATAGACAGTATTCAACAAGAAAAAGAACTAAAATACTGTTCTTTACAGAATAGAGTCCAACGACCGTGGAATTTTTTTGTCATTCTTTATTAATTGAAATAACTTCTGTAGTGCTTAATGTTAGTTGTTTTAGGATGCAGTTAGATTAGATGCTGCTGCTAAAAGTGTAGCAGGAAATGGTGAAATGAAAAAATGGACACTACAATCTTTCTTCTCTGATATTTTTGAACTTGCATTTGCTGCTTTTGTCTGCTACTCTTTCATGAATTCACTTGAGACTGCAAATATAGAGGCTTTTGGTTTTTCACTGTGTACTGAACTTGTTTTTGCAAGGTAACCTTTTTATGTATGGTTTTGAATTTTTTTGTTTAAAGAAACCATATGTTCATGAGATGATGATTGCAATCCATAAATTGACACAAGTGAGTGGTGTGGAAGTTTCTGGTGTAGGATTCTTTGGAGAAGAAGAAGTTGTTTGTGCTCAATTATTGTGGATGGAAGACGGACTAGGACATTGCTTGTGTCTGAGAATTTGAAGGATCTATGGTGTATATAAAAGAAAATGGTAATTCAAATAGTTTGAGCTGGGGATTTGAAGTAGGACAGTGTTGATCATAATGTTAGATGGAAAATATAGGAAGAGGCTGAATACTTCCAGAAGTAGCAATTTTGTTCTCAAATTTCTCAACTGACTAATTAATTTGTGTAGATGACATTCATCATTTTGCTCATAGAAAGCAGGAAAAATGTTTTGAATTCCCAAAATCGACTAATAGGCTTTGCTGATGTTGATTTCGGTAACAAATAATACAACCATCATTGGAAATGGGCTCCACTTCTGATTTGTACAAAAATTGAAAAATATTTCCTCAACTTTCTTAATCAAACTCACTTGCATATCATCATCTAATCATATAGGTCTCGGTTTGTTTAGCTGACTAAAACGATAACAATAAGGAAACATAAACAAATCAACCTGTTAATTGTGAACCACTCATCAATTGCTCACTTTTTATAGCCAGTTTTCTACAATTGATAAAAACAAGTAAACAACCAGAAACGAACAAGCCATGCATGGTGCAATAATATAGGTGCCAAATGTATTGTGAAGTTAAAGGGACAGTTAAAAATGGATGGTAATTTGTGGAAATAGCAGGCGCAATTGACGGGCTTCCCCTTACAAATCTCTCCATTTCAACCCCTCCAAACTCTAGTCTACACCAACTGGTCGGTCGGGGGTGTGTGACTTTTACGAAAACCACATTCGTTTCCTTTTAATTTGGGGTTCTCACCGTTCCACCACCCCCTCCGAGGCTGGCCCCGGCGGTCGTTGTATAATCTCGTCCGCCCCGCCAGCCGATCAGTGATCGACCAATTAGCCTGGAATCTTGATTTATTTGCTGACAAAAGGCTTACCCTTTTGATTCCTATTTGCACTTGTTGGGAAGCTTAGTTTTCCCTTTGTATTCTCTCTACTTTTTAAACAACAAAGTTGAGATGGCAGAGCTAAGGGATCAAGAGAGAATTCCACTGCCCAGCGTGCCTCTTTGCGAGTCGGAAACAGAGGAGCTAAAACGGTTGGAGCACGCTCCGCCCTTCTGGAGGAATCCCAAGTCAAAGAAGAGATTGTCCAAGCAATTATCCGTGTGCGTTGCTCCAAGAAACAACATTGCATGGGAGAAGCGTCGGCGCCAGTTTCTTAAGCAAGAGCGGAGAAGAAATGGGATTCATGACTCCACCGACGATTTGACAGATGAGGATCTCAATGAGCTGAAAGGATGCATCGAGCTCGGGTTTGGATTCAATGAAGAAGAAGGACAAAGGCTATGCAGCACCATCCCTGCCCTTGACCTCTACTTTGCTGTCAACCGGCAGTTGACGAGCCCCGTCCCAAGCCCTGCCAGCTCCCAATCTGCACCACCTCTGATAGGCCCTCGATCGCCTAGTGGCCGATCCTCGTCATCTGCTAGCCCGAGGAGCGAATCTGACTGGAAAATTTGCAGTCCAGGTTAGATAATTACATTCTAATTCAAATTTGCTATATGTGTTTTTACATTAAAATGACCCTCTCAAATTCTTATAAATGTTGAAAATTTTGAGGGTGTAGGGGATGATCCTCAACATGTGAAGACAAAGTTGAGGCATTGGGCACAAGCAGTGGCATGTTCTGTGATGCAGTCATCTTAACGTCCTTAGAATGCCTAAGCCTCAGAAGCATCAAATTCGTAATGTACAGAAATAAGTTTAGAGAGGGGAGAGAGAGAGAGAGAGAGACGAGACAGGTGATCCAAACGGTTAAGCTTTAAGCCACAAGCCAGGCATGACGGAGGACCGAAAACATCGGTCCCATTGGTCGAGGAGAGTTCATTAGAAGAAGAAGAAGATGCGATTTCGAAAGGTAGATGGGATAACTACGAGTCGGAAAAAATAAGAGTTAGGATCTCTTATTTGTTACATTGTCGAGTTGTTGTTTAGTCCTTTGTAGCTATTTTTCGGAAAGTTATCTATATACGTAGGTGGATGAGCAACATTTTGCAAAGTGTTTGGCAACATGATAGAATAGTTATTTTGTTTATAATCTGCCACATTAACATTATTTCATTAGTTTCACTTTTTTCAAAAAAATAAAAAAGTAAAAGTCCAGCCGTAATATTTTATTTTTTACAAAAAATAACCGTTAAAATGATGACACGTAGTAATTGATAAACCAATTTATAATCTACATAGTTGCCAAACATATTGTTGATTTTATTAGATGGTGAGCATACCACCCAAGGTTGGCCTAAGATGGCTGTGGATTATTAGTGTACAAATGTTTTTTAGGTGTAAAATAAAAATATTTACATATTCATGTTTTTTAGCAATTTTTTTTTTGGATTGGGATAAATAAATAAACCTGTCAAACTCATTTTAATGAATTTTAATGAGAAATAAGAAAGAGAATAAATGAGACTAAATTGTAAAAATTTGTGTAATACATGTATGTCTCATGAAATATATTGATGTAATTAGTTTGACCAATTTTCATTTAAAAATAGAATTATTTTACAAAACATGGGTTCTAATTTGTCAAAAGTCACTGGCTCCTTAGAAAAAAAAAAGAAAAAAAAATTAAAACTGAAATAAATTAAAATTTTTATTATTGAAGGTGTTAATTTCACACAAGGTCCCCAATCTTTGAGTTACGAATTGGTTTCGTCTTCAATATTTTTTCGCTCTCTTAGGTCCTCAATCTTTCATAAATACGCACAATAGGTCCCTTTTAACCCTATTCCTTCAACTTTTCATAGAAAATAACGGTTTTAATCTTTTAACTTTTTAATTTTATAAACAAATCATTTAAAATATTAAAAAAATAAAAAAAAAGAAAGGAGATTTCCAGAAACGACGAAAAGTATCTACGTATTGTTGAAAATGGCGAAATTTTTTTTTAAGTCCGAATATAGCAATATTCAACCGTTATAATGATGCAGATACCCCTGATTTCCTTTGTTTCTATTTAAGGTAAGTGACTTGATTTACATCAAGGCGATTAGACTTGTTATGGACACTTTGAAAAACGTCAAACTTCTAACATATGCTTAGTTTTAAACCAATCTAATATGCAAAGCAAATCTAGAGACTTGAGGATAAAAGCTAGCATTTGGGGTGTGGTTTAGAGGATTTCCAACAGAGCTTCTGAGACCAAGAACGCCGTCCGATCTGCTCCAAACTTCAGCACCATTACAGCCTGATTGTAAGTCAGCCGAGCCCACTCCCTGCCCTAGAGTCTACTCCGTGATTGCTTAGGTAAAGTCTCCTACTCCTCTTTTTTCTCATTCGACCTCACAGTTAACTGACATCCCTCTTCCCGCCATGTGTGTTGTGGATCATTAGTTTAATATTATGTTACACTAAGGCATATGCGAACTAAAGTAGCTGGTTATACAATATTAAGCCATTTCACATTGTATAAAGCAGCCGTCGGAATGGGCAACATCAGTTACGCTAACCTCGTTGACTAGTTAAAGTTTGCATAACTTTGATTTTTGTTGATTGTAATCAGTTTAGGCTTATACAAAATTCTTAACGTAGAGTCTAGAGTAGATGGTTTGATGTTGCCCCAATTCTGAAATTTTAACGTCAGATTATACGCCGCAGCAATAATGAATGTACATAGACTCTAGAACATAGCATACGGATAACGTGGATGTAACATCCAGTAAAATTTTAAGGCAAGTGCCACTCAATTGACTGATGAAAATTGAAATATGACAATGAAATTGTACTTGAATTGTTACAAGACTATCAAGAATTATAATATAACAATGTGATAGCATTGGATTGCAAGATTGTTACCCAAATGAATATCACATGATGGATACTTGGACAATGAATTGGAACTAGAATATGGTTATTGAGAATGTATTGATAATGATTGTATAACCACATGAATTTGCTATTGGTAATGTAAACGTTATTTGGACGATGATCGAATAACCGTTTGAAATGTCATAAGAATTTAAAGAATTGTGACTCAAGGAAGCCTAAAGGTAAAGAATGTGATAAAGTTAACATTTTGAAAGTTGATAACCTAATTATAAAACCCTAGTAAGTGAAAGGGCTTAAGTAAAGAGAATATCATAAGATAACTCAAAGTATAAGGACTGCTCGAGCAATTTTCCGCCAAGTGTACGGTGCCACGTCGCGCCACTTGTCGAAATTTGATTGGCAGAACTCAAAATTTATTAAAAACAACTAAATCTCAACTATTATATAAAGGGCTCTTGGGTCCTCAAACTCCTAAACCGTTCCCTTTGCTCTCCTAAACCCCAAAATTCGTTCAATATGATCAAGAGAAGAAGAAAATCAATAAAAACCCACCAAAACCCCTATGTGTCCTTTGAAAATGGTCCCTTACTATATATAGAAGTATTATAGCTTGAAAAATAGTTTTAATTGAGGAATATCAATGCTTTAAGGATACTTTTTTCACGTGAATTATTTGAAGAATATTTGAGGTGAGTAACTACAACTTTTATTCCCTTTTTGCGTAGATGATGTTTTGAAATGTTAAGCATGTATTTGATTAAAGCAACGAACATGGATTCTGATGCATTGAAAAGAAAGATTGATGTATTGCATTTTGAATCACTAGTTGCTCTACCCGTTATGTATCTGTTCTGCTCTGCTCTGCTCTGTTGCCACACTATAAGCCATCTAATGATACCGAGATGGGTGACGATTAGTGTGGTATCTGCTCTGTATCTGTATTGATCTGTTTAGAACTCCGGTAGGGGTCAACAGGGATTCAAATGTGGATCTACTTAATTATAGATGGCCATGATTGAATTGATATGAATCTCGCGCGCACTACGAGTAGTAGTTTAACTAGTGATATGACCCATTTGTGCATTGAAAAGCTTTATGCATTGAATGATTTTCTTGAAAATAAATCATACATATAAAAGGTGAATCAAAGGATTTTGTTACTCACTGAGTACTTCGTACTCACTCCCTATTTTACTACAATTTTTGTAGATGATTGAAGTTATGACATTTGAAAAGCAAGGCAAGTCAGAAGTTGGATTGTGCTCGCGAACGGGAGTAGAGTTGTGCATGTAGTGTAAACCTGTCTTTGAAGCTACCATAAATTTAATAATTTTATGCCCACCTCTATAATATATATGTTTTTACATCTTATAACCTATAAGATAATAGTGAGATATAATCTTTATATTTATTTGAATTCTACTTTTCATTGTAAAAGTTTTCTAATGATTTGACGCACCTTGGTAGTCAATGATATATATCTATTAATTCATCTTCTTGGGTTTTTACATTTTATTGAAAATCTAGTTTTAATGTTTTCTCAAAAGCTTTTGTTAGTTCAAGTAATTAGTATTATATGTTAAAATCTGTAAGATAAGGTCAATTGGATTGTTCTGTACGTCTCGTTCCCGCTGTTTGAGTTGAAGCGTCCGCTACAGAATTTGTTAATCAATATAAGATACTCAAAAATATTATAGAATTAGCGGGGGCATGACAGTGGATAGTTCAATTTCGGGCATCCATGTCTAAAACCAGGGGTATTTTCGTCTGTTCACGAGTAAATTCTTGCGACAGTTGGACTTTGTGAAAAAATGACATTTTTGACTTTTGCTATATGAAATTTGACTTTTACGTAATTTATTTGAAAACACCCCACCCTACCCCTACCTCTACCTCTCAACGTGCTACAGGAAACGGCAGGTTGCTGTTTCCGGCCGCCAACATTGGGGGAGGGAGAATTCACCCCTCATTTACTGCCATCTCCGACAGCAAATAGGGGGTGCCGCCAGAAATGGTAGCGAAGTTGCTGCCATTTCTGGCAGCGTTTCGGGGGATAGTGAATCCCCCCATTTGCTGTCGGACAACAACAAGTTTTTGCCATTCACCTTCCCCATTTTGGCGGTATTTCCGGCAGCAAGTTGAAAGGGAGGGTAGGTGATGTTGGGGTGGGGGTGAGTGTTTTTTTTAATAAATATTTTTAAATGTTTTATTTACTAAACGGGTATGACTGTTATTTTCTATGAAAAATTGAGAGAATAGTGTTAAAAAGAAATTATTGTTCGTATTTATGAAAAGCTAGAGACCATGTAAAAAAATTGAGGACGAAATCAATTTTTACCTTTTGTGAAATTAACCCTTATTGAAGAAAGTACGTTAATACGTTATGTATAGACAAGGGGGCTGTCGGGCGCTTAATTCTCAGCGGGCCGCAATCTTTGTACAAAACCCTCTTCCTCGTATTGGGCTACAAACTTCTGCCGTCAACAAGTAATGCAGGACTCAAGTTTTTCGTGGAGATTTTGCACATAAACCCAATTCTGCTTCCAGAAGAATCTTCAAACAAGTACGTGAGCAGAGAATATGGCCTCCGATGCTGCTGATGCTCTAGCAGGTTTGTTTTCATTCAGAATATAAAGTATCTACGTGCACTGCGTGATCTTTTGGAGAAGAATTTAGTGTTTTTTTTTTAAATGATTGCAGTGAGGGAAAAAATTCAGAAGTTCTTAAATGCTGCTCAGACTGGAAATCTGGACCTTCTCAAAAGTGAGGAACTTGGATTTTTTTGAAATAATATTTTATGTTCTATATGTTATGAATTTTAGTTATAATTGTAATGATTTTTTATAATTGCATTTTTTTGGGAAAATAGAAGTGGCCAAACAACTTGATGACGGGAAAGGAGTGGCCCAAACAATAGCTGATATTAAGGACGCTAACAAGAGAGGGGCTCTGCATTTTGCTGCAAGGGAAGGCCAGACTGAGGTATGCAAGTACTTGCTGGAGGAGCAGAAGCTTGATGTCAATACGAAAGACGAAGATGGTAGTTATTTATGATTTCTATAGTAAAGATCACATTCTTATATCTGTTGTATCCCTGTTTAGCATTATGTTAAAAGTTCTGCTATTCTTTTTGCTTCAAATTCACGTAATTTCACAGGCGAGACTCCTCTCGTCCATGCTGCTAGGCAAGGACACACAGCCACGGCCAAATACCTTGTAGAGAGTGGTGCAAATCCTGCTATACCAAGTGAATTAGGGGCTACTGCTTTGCATCATGCTGCAGGAATAGGTATGTTAACTTCCGTTCCAGATGAATATATATTAGACAATATCATTCCTAGATTCACAAAGGTAAATGCAAAATGAGAAAAAGTGTCAAAGTCGTTTTAGCTTGAGTAGTTGAGTTCCAGTTTGAGAATGCGACAGTGGTTTCTTTAAGATGTGCCCTGGACTTTCTTTGCTACCTTCATCTGCAGGTCATTTTTTGCCGTGTTCTATAGTTCTATGTACTTCTTTTCCTTGTCCGTTTTGCATAAGATTAGCTTGGTACTGCCTTATTAGAGTTCTCTCATGAAGACTGCATTTTTCCTAGTTTCTTGCAAAGATTGTCCAGCTGTCTCTTGCATCCTTAAATCCATTTCTGGGGGTCATTTTGTGCTGTGTTCTATACTTCTATTTACTTCTTTTCCTTTTTGTTCTTTTATGCATTAGCTTGGTACAACCATGATTGAGTTCTTTCGTCAAGACTCAAGACCGAGTTCTTTTCCCTAGTTTCTTGTAAAAAATTGTCCAGACACGACTTGCATCTCTAAATCCATGTTCTTGCTGTAGCAATGGTGTTGATGAATGTGGTCTCAAATATTTCTACTCGAGTAACTAATGAAATTTAAATTTATGCTGAAAGTTTCAAACGAAAGACCTAATAACTTCTACTTTGTTCATTTATTAATGTGGTATGAGTTTCTTTTGTGCTTAACATACTGTTTCTAAAATTGCCGTGTTTAACATTGACATCTATTTCTATTTAAAAATAGAAATAGAGATCTCATCCACAATTCACATGTACTAGACAAAATTTGGCCACTCATTTTCACCAAATCTATTTCTGTTTCAAAATAGAATTAGTGTGCTAAAGGGGGCTAAATAGAATTTGTCATTTTCCTTGAAATTTATTAATCTAAAACTGCTGATGGAGATTACATCAATTGTTGGGGTTATGAAGAACTGTTCATTTTGGCCAGTGATTGTTTTATATTATATGGAAAACAATCAACAAATAGATTAATTTATAAAGGGAAAACCATTTATCTCTTTATTGACTGTGATGACATAATACTTACTACTCAATGACATCTTATGCGAAATGGCTCCTGTAGCGTTAACAATCTGTCATTCACTGAATGATTATTGTCTTATCAATTGTCAAATGACATGATATGCGAGGTTTTTACTTGATTGGGAAGTTATTCTTTTAGAATTCTTATTATTTCCCAAAACACGACAACAATCTATGATCATTGAAAGATTATTTTGTTGTAAAACAGCAAATTACGTGCTATAAATGATTCTTGCATAGCAAAATATTCCTTGGAATAAAATATCAGTGCCAACCCATTGATCTTAAAGATATGGAGGAATATTCATCTAATCCGATTTAATTTGCAAATGGATGAAATGTGTGTAGACTTATCATTTGATCGGATTTATTGGTGGGAGATATTGGAGTTGCGGAGCCTAAATTTATTGTATGCTCATTTCCTCGACTGCAGCTTGACCACAAGTTTTGTGAAAACTTTTTTCTTCTTTTTTGGGATATTGAATTCCAAGTTTCAATGCTTATGGCTTTTATTCGAGAAAAGTATATACAAAGTTATCCTTCCTCTTTGGTATAATTTTTCGTGCAGAAAAAAGAAAAAAAAACCAGAGAGAGAGAGAGAGAGATAGATGCGTTAAATTCAATGTTGCAAGTGAAATAAACATAAGTTCTACAATTTGTACAAATGAATCCAACAGTCAACTCAGATTGGACAATTTCAACTCATATAAGCTATTTATGTAATTAAATTCGATAAATCATTCAAATTAAAAAAGTTGTCATCAGACAACAGAAAGACACCAAACCTGAAAATGAACTTAAAAAGTTAAGGTAATGACAACAATGATAAATCGAAGAAAATGATTGAGTGGATAGGGGTTGGGTGTGGATTTTGGACAGGGTAAGACAAATAGGAAATTAAGGATTAGTGGGAGGTGTCAAGATCGCTTTTTAGCTTTTGATTTATTTTTGTTCAGAAGTTGCCTTCCAATTTTGATGATTTTGCATCCTTGCTTGCAGGAAATATCGAATTACTGAAATTCTTACTTGCTAAAGAAGTAAATGTTGATTTGCAAAGTGATGCTGGTACTCCACTTATATGGGCCTCTGGTCATTGCCAGCAAGATGCTGTCAAAGTATTACTAGAACATAATGCTAATGTAAGTTAACAGTACATTCCACGGATGTTTTCTTGAGGATGTGCGTCCATTAAATATATTTTGTTCCGCAGTATATTGTTTGTACACACTAGTACACCACATGGAGGACCTACTCCATACCTCAATGTTGATATCTGATGTGTTATAGCCGATCTGCTGCAATTGGTAGAAAATTAGGTGATGAACCATGGCTGAGAAGATACGTATGTATCTGAAGGGTTCTACCTCCCTTTTTGACTGCATCTACCTCTATTGATTAGTAGGTTCCTTGATTATTTTTCTTTTTGGGAAGAATCAATAATTTTTGTTAGATCGGTCAAACAGATTTACAGCTACCAAGCGAGCAAGATATCCTCTTCCACACAAAGAAAAGATCAATAATAAAACACATTCTCAGTTATTACATATTATAGAAAGAGAAAACGTTTAAAATTGGTAGATGCAAAGTGCAGGCACCTACAAGATTACTAAAGGGTTATAATTTCCCCTTGCTTAAAGCATATTATGCTATTGTCTCTGAAAATCCTGCAACTTGTGTCATTTCAGGTTACCCTAAAAACTATTGATACTGTTTTATTTATTTATTTTAACGTAACAACATCCTTATTCCCTGAGACGAAATGAGTTGCCTTTCAAATAAAGAATATGTTGCATCTTCCCAAGCTAAATCTGCTACCTGTTATGACCCGACACACATAACCTTGCAGTATCACTATGTAAAAGTAGACAGTCAATGCATTATTTTCATTCAAATATTTCTAGCTTTTCTATTTTTTAATCAAGTAACTAAAGCCATGAACCAGTCCATATTAAAATCATATTCTGGTCTTCCACCTTAATATGAAGAAGATATGTGACAGTCCTTATCTTGTGCCATGAACCAATGCATTCTCTCCTATTTGGACACGTATCAGGAGATCATCCTATGTCTCATGAACAAATGCTTTTCTTTTTAACTGGATTCCTTGCAATCTTTTTCCTTTTTATCTGTTTGAAAAGAATCTATGGCCTTTTCCCCTTTTACGTTACTTTAGATACTTGGTTTTTTTGTCTAAGCTGCAAACCTATACTTAATTAGTAGTTTTTTAAATGCACCAACTTTATCAGTTACTTCATCTGTACATGCCTTTCGCAGTGGCAGTGTGCGAGCTCTAAGATGGAAGTTATGCTAATTCTTGTTTCGACATACGCTATAAAGTGGAATATGCGAGTATGGTCAAATGAAAAAATGAGTATACTATAAATATATTTTTACTGCAATATGTGTATGTGTGTTTCCAGTGTTTTCCTTCTTGCATGATGACTGATGAGTAATTTGCTCACAATCATAGAACAATTGCATCACTTTCTTTATATTGAAGAGCAATTGTACTTCTGTATTCTGAGTCTCTTCATTTTTTCCTTTTGCAGCCTAATGCTCAAACTGAAGATGACATCACTCCGCTATTATCGGCTGTTGCAGCAGGTTCATTAGCATGTTTGGAGTTGTTAATCAAGGTTAAGTAATTTCCTTTTTTTTCCTTATTAGTGGAGCTACCAATTTGGATGCCACGGTCTAATATGCTTTATCAGGCTACTGGCATGTTCATTGCATTTGCCTTTTTTCGATCTCTTCTAGTTTTTGTATATATCAGTTTGGACGCCCCAACACTATAAAGGATCTGCTATTTCCTGGGCATTTGATCTCCTCGTTAGAAGAGTTGGTTTGGTTACATGAACTTAACGGTCCAAATGATACTAACTTCAAACAAAATAGAATATAATACTCTTCTGTCAATGTTAAGCTGCAATTAGGATTCTGCTTCTTATGATTCTTATATTCAGGATATGCTGACTTATGAGAGATTGGTTTCTGATCCATTGAAGTAAAAGAAACATGAAAAGGAATATTGGCTTTGAGTTATGCTCTTCTGAGAGTACGGGCTCGTTCTTGGGAGCTTTATGTCAAATAGTTTTAAATTTATAGGAGAATGTGTGGTGGTAATGTAAAGAAAGATTATTGGGAAGTGTGAAAATTTGTTCTTTGTGGAGAATATGTGGTTGGTATTGATTTGATAAATTTTTTACTTTTGATAAAGCTTCAAAGAACAAGCTCTACATAGATTTTTCTTGTTTGTTCTTTTTTAATATAATCCATTGAAGTGCTTTTTCTTTGAATTTCAGCATAAGCATATCATCTCCAAGAGAGCTATGAAATCCAATCAAGGAAAAGTTTTTCATTGTTTACCCTAATTCTTCCTAGGCATAAACTTTTGGGGACCTTTGTAAATGTCTAATTGTGATTTATCTATTTTTTCAGTCACATGTATTTTGTTATTACTATTAGGAACTTCAAATCTGATCTTCTCTTTCTGGCTGTCAAGTGGTTAATCTTGCTTCAGGCTATCAGAACAGAGATCTTCTTCCTTTTCTTTTTCACAAAACAGTTACAGTGAAGACCTTTACATTCTGTTGCATGGCACAAGTTTTTGACTGAAACAACTGCTATCTTCTTTGCTTTGTAGCTGCAGAAAATATAATATTAAATTGGTATATGATACTTTTTTAAGGATATATTGAAGTCTTATTCATTCTGATATCAGATTTTCTTCCATTAGGATAGCTGTATGTCGTTATTTGATATGCATATGTTTTATTAATCAGTTCGAAAGTATGATAATTATCTTATTAGTAAACTTCATGGAATCTTTTCTGCTGCACTTGTTGCAGTTTGCATCATTATCCATTGTGAAAAGGTAAAAAAAGGGTTGAAATTCCTGCTCCATTGTGCTTTATTTATATATTGATTAATCTGTGTTTTCCCCCTCTTTGTTAGAAGTCATACCAAGCAAAATCTAGATACACATCCCTTTTTTCTTTCATACAGGCAGGTGGAAATGTGAATATTACTGCTGGTGGAGCAACACCTCTGCATATTGCTGCTGATTTTGGTAGCCCAGAAATCATTAACTGCTTATTGCAAGCTGGAGCAAATCCCAATACTACAGATGAGGTAATATTTGCAAATTATGTGCATCTTTTTCTTCTACAATTAATGATCTTCTTTAATATATATATATATATATACACACACACACACATATATATTCCTGGTACACTTATCAAGTGGTATATTGCTATGGGATAAGTAGAGAAATACCATCATGTCTCTTCCTTGATTGTCGCCATTGAATTATACCTATTGTTTTATGTAACATGTCGGGAATAAGACTCCTAATCCTTACTATCCCATTTGAATAAGACTCCTAATCCTTACCATCCCATTTGCATGAAATTAGTAAGCAAAAGGGTTTAAAGTTTTGGTTCCTGTTCTATGCTGTGTTGGTTTTGACTCTCATTTTGAACTGATAGCATGATGTACAAAAGTTCCCCGGATATCACTGCTCTCCTAGCTGAATTTTTTGGAACCTCATAAGCAGTCATGAACATGTTCATTTTCATTAAAAATCTATTTTGTAATGAAGGAAATGAATGTGCTTGATTTGCATTTGTAAATTGTCTCCAAAATTTCCAACTCTAACAAGATTCCGTTAGCTGTTACTTTGTGTATATAGATAACAATATAACTTGTTACATTTGATGATATGGAGATATGTGATGTTAGTGTATCTAAATTTTCCAAGAGTGATTGACATTTCTTCCCTGCAGGACAATTTGAAGCCAATACAGGTAGCAGCTGCCAGAGGTAACAAGGAGGCGGTTAAGATTCTGTTCCCCGTAACTTCGCCAATTGATAATATTCCAGAGTGGAGTGTTGATGGAATTCTTGGACATGTGCAATCTGAAAATGAGAGAAAACAGGTATTCCAGTCAATTATTTGTATTGCTTTAGGATTCCTTTGAGATGTTAAACTTATTTTGTTCTTTAAAGTCTCACTGTTGCGACTTATCTCCATTAGGGAGATGATCATGTAGTAATACTTTTGTCCAGGCAAGTGACAGTGTAAAAGATCTCAGATTTCCTGGTGTAGGTTGTTGTTCAATTTTCCTTTTCCTTTAAAAGATCTTTTTATTATTGAGAAGGGAGCATTGTGGTTAGTTATGCATTAATAACTGCTTCCAGTTTTGTTTTGGGGTCTGTTGCAAAGTGGCCCCATTGCTTTAACCTCTTGGTCTTGCTAAACTTTTGATGGAATAAATCAGGGAGAAGCTTTGAAGGAATCCAAAAAGTTGAAGGATAATTCACCTCCGAAGCTTGATGTGCCCGAGGTCCGTCTTTTAGTATTTGTTATATGGATGGACTATTTGATAAATAATAGGTTTCTGTCTAAATTTAGTTTCACATCTCTCTGAAATGGTTTTCATTGTCTTGAGATTCTCTTTAATATGTCTGCTTCGTTCTTTTTGGGTGAGTTTATTGACATAATGCAAATAGCATAAACTTCCGTTATTTTTTTTTTTCCATCTGTCGTTCTGTCTGTTTGGAGAACCATGAGGGGTGGGGTTTTACTTATATTTATATACTTTGCAATAGAGCCCCATCCGAAAGTAAGATCTTTATTGGAGGAGAAATTTTCACATGTGGGAACTGGGAAGGTATTTAGCGTATGAAAGAGTAGGGACAATTTCAGGTTTATTGATAGAATGCTGAAAATTCGTTATTCTCTACCTTGGAGTAACTTACGGTTTTGCGTTGAACATGCACAACACACAGTACAATACAACTAATAGCCTCACTCGATAGTTTAAGAAGTTGGTGAAACATTCCATGTGACGTGGGGGAGTGGTTAATAATTTAATATGTTGTGCATTTATGTTGAATTACTACAACAGGTAGCCCAACTTCCTAAGACTAGATTCTTGGTGGTACACCACTATGTTTATTAGCAGATGCTAAAGAAAAGAAAAAATAATGAGTTTCGTGTTTAAGGAACATAACAGTGAAAGATAAGGGTGAAAACATAAGCAACCTCCAGGGATAGTTTTGGCTGAATGGATTAGATGAAGATAGCAAGTTGAAGTGGAAGGAGTGGTTAACTGAACTAAGATCTTATGACATGAGTTATTATAAGTTTTGGGGTAGGATCCCAACTAATAAGCAAGTATGGTGGTGGAATAAGAAGGTTCAGATGCCATACATATAAGGCTAAAAATCATGTTACAGAATCATACCTAATCATTTAAATAGAGACATCTTGTCAGAGCTAAGTGGAAGTTAAAAGGCTCATTTAGGTATTGTTGACGTGTATTTTTGTCCACGGAACACGACGATTTTGTCCTTTTTGGGGGTGTGTGGGGCCCCCTCAAGGTTTTGTAAATTCCCCGTAGGGAATCGCGTCCCCCATGGATCGAACCCTTAACCTTGGCCTTGGCCTTATATGAATTGTCAATTGAATTTTGAGGACGAAATTCTTTAAAAGATGTTAGAATTTTGCTACTTAATATTATTCTATTTTATGGTCAAAGTGAAAGGTGGAATAGTCAAGTCAAAGTCAAAATTATTGGGTCAAAGTCGAAGGCATCAAAGTGTTAAAGTAGATAAATTAATTATTGGAGGGCTTGTATGAAAATTATTATAGATTAAGGGCCAAATTTGCATTACTTAAAAAGTTGAGGGACTTTGGGTGCAAATTTCCCTATATATGCAAGACCTACACGACGCTCTTCCGATCTATCAAAACACACGCATTTCACACAAAACACGCACCACATTCACGATTTTCGGCAGAAAGGAGAAAATAGGGAGAAAAGAAAAGAAAAAGAAAAGGAAGGAAAAAGGGGGAAAATTTTGGGTTTTTGCACTTGGTTGGCTTAGCACATGGGTGCTAAATTTTCTTCCACAAATCAAAAGAGGCAACTCAAGTGGTTAGGGATCCCTCCAAAAACCATATAAGGCTAAGGCCAAGGTTAGGGGTTCGATCCCTGGGGGACGCGATTCCCCACGAGAAATTTACAAAACCTTGAGGGGGCCCCATGCCCCCCAAAGAGGACAAAACCGTCGTGTTACGTGTACAAAAATACACGTCAACAGGTATGTTGGAGAGCAGATTCATTTCTTTTAATATGGATTGTATAAGTTTAAGCTGATGTAATAGACAGCGAGTTTTGTTACTAAAATTTTAAGCCGTGTAACTTGTTACATACTTACATTTGAGTCCGAGAATAAAATATGACATTTTACTTAGATAAGTTGAGGACAGCAAAGGGTCATTGATTAAATTCAACACAGCAACTAACCTTGAGTAATGTCTCTCATTATAGTTCTCTTCTATTACATTTCTGAAGCTTTTGCCTCTTTTTTCCTTCTCCTTGTTGAACTAGAGGTCTGTCAAATGATAACCATGCCTTCTTGTCTTCTCAGAGTAATACCTTGATATCAACTGCTTTATATTCCCTAAGCATGGCCTATCCTTATAATGTTGAAGGGCCTGTTCTTTGGAGCTTTATGAAAAAGCAAAAATTTATCAAATCAATACCAACCACATATTCTCCACAAAAACAAATTTTTACACTTTCTGATATTCTTTACAGATCGGAAGAGCACATTCTCCTATAGATCTAAATCTACTTTACATAAATCTTCTTAGAACAAGCTCGAAATGTTTTTATCATGTTCCCTAGAAGTCAGTATATGTTCTACGTCCAGAATTTGAATAGAATGCATTGTGATATGCTCTTTTCCATTAGTGCCTTAGGAGCGTGATTCATAAAATGGAATGATTGATGATCAAAGAGCGGGTACTATGCATTGTGGTGATTGAATTATTCTTATGTTGAATTCTGTTTCCAAATTATATTAGGCTTGGAATGAGGGTGGGTAAGAACCTGTTGTAGAAATGTTTTGAATAGACAAATAGTATTCGGATGTCTGCTAAATTTTTGCTAAAAAGCAATGTAATTTAACAGCAAGTCATCCGATCTCCTACATCTTGTGAAGTAACATATTGTTTACCTGTTTCCTATACTTAGTTGAAGATAAATTCTGAGTTTGGTTTTCCTTTTGACTTATTTAAGATTGATAAGTTTTCAGGTAACGCCGGAGGCCAAGAAGAAAGCTGCTGAAGCAAAGGCAAGAGGTGATGATGCTTTTAAGAGGAAGGAATATATGACTGCAGTTGATGCTTATACGCAGGTTTCCTTTTCCCCCCCTCATTTTTTAAGCTTTATATATGACCATCCAGCTTCTGTTCTTTTTTCTCTATGGCTTTCAGTGTCGGGATAAAACTTACAAGCCAACCTTGGCTTCATTAGAATCTAAAAAAACTATATTTAATCTGGGGATTATTACACCTGCAAACATATTATTCACCTACCACAACCTTAGGTTAATGAACATTAACTACAGTTTAAGAAATATAGTTTCTATAATATTGGAATTCTTTAATATATTCTCCAATCAAACCAATCGTTGGTTGCTGAACCACTTGATCTAAAAGTTTAAACTTTTAGATTGGGCTTCATTTATATTATTTAAATACCATTTTTACATTGGTAATGACAGTTGGTGAAAAAAAAGTGAATAATGCTATTTGTACATAAAAGGAGATTGCCATAAATTTTGATATAGAATATGTGACCCATGTGATTGGTATTGATTTAAAGTGATGAGATGATGTATAGAGAAATAGGATCGTGCGCAGTGTCTCGTATGTTCAACTTTATGTCAAACTCTATTTAATATACCATGATTGGAAATATATTTGCATTGGCGTGTGACTTCAGCAATTTCAGTGCAGCCTTGGTCGAACTTGCAATAAATACATACGAAGGGTCGAACTTGCAATAAATACATACGAACGGCCTTTTTAGATATTAGGTAGGGGTGGTTAATAGAAAAACACATTTGCATAACCATGTTTTATACTTATGCTTTGTGTTATTCTTCATTCAGTTTTATCTTCTGTTTTAATATGAGAAATGTTATTGTTGAAGCAGACCTCCTCCCTCCCTTCCCCACCCACCCACCCACCCACATACGCAAGCGTGCCCGTGCACACAAAAAGGAAAAAGAAAAAGCAAAAAAAATTGGGTTACATATGCATAGGGTCTTGAATTCTTTTGTGCTGGACTTTCCATGAAAACTCCTTGGACAAAAAAGATTACATATGCATAGTTTTTCACTTCTTTCGTGCTGGACTTTCCATGAAACTCCTTTTGCTTCTATTTACTGGATATTGGTCCATATAAATATCAATATATTATAAGGCAATAGTTTTTGGGCTCGACGATTTAATACTGCCGGCTCAACCCAATTTGGATTTTTTTTTTTTTTTTTTTACTTTTTTTTGGAATCATACTTGCATGTATGTAATGCATAGAACATAGTTATACAGGATCTGATTTTTCATGAATGCTACTTATTTCTGTGCAGTACGTGTCTGACTTAAAAAAATAATACTCCCTCCGTGCCAAAAAGATACTCCACTATTTCATTTTCGTCCGTCCCAAGAAGATAGTCCACTTACTATATTGAGCATGTATTTAATGTTTCATTTCTTTATGTGCCTCTAATTATTTATTGTTATTCAACTACCTATGCTTTGAAAGTATTTCAAACAATTAATGAGACATAAAGGTACATGTGGAAAAATAAGGCAAAATTTAATGTTTCAACTATATTAACTACCGTTTCTTAATTTTATGTGAAAATAACTATTGGGCTATCTTTATGGGATGGAGGTAGTATTATTTTGGTACAGATATTTATATATTTGTTGTAATCCTGTCTCACATTATTAGCATTTTGAGCTTGTTATTTGAAAATATCTTTTAGGGCTGTTTTATTGTGCCATACAGAAATATTTAGTTTAAATTTTATGATCTGTTTGATGGGTTGCTTTAAACGAGTCAATATGAGCTGCACCATCGATGATAGTGGATGCTGTCTCCAGGTTATTTTTCTAAATGGTTGCATTCATTCTATGGATTTGCAGGCCATTGATTTCGACCCAACTGATGGTACATTGTTTTCTAATAGAAGCCTTTGCTGGCTTCGACTGGGCCAAGCCAATCATGCTTTAGCTGATGCTAAGGCGTGCAGGGCTTTCAGACCTGATTGGCCAAAGGCTTGCTATCGGGAGGGTGCAGCTCTTCGTTTGATGCAGGTAAGCTTCCTTTCTTTGTAGGCAACTTGTTAATATCAATAGCTTGAAAGCTTTCATCCATTTGTCTTGACGTTTTCCATATTCTATTGTAGAAATTTGAAGAGGCGGCGAATGCTTTCTATGAGGGAGTGAGACTTGATCCTGAAAATAAAGAACTTGTGACTGCTTTCAGGTGTGTGATAACTTCCCTTCTAGCGCTATCCTTTTAGTACTTTTACCTTTGAATGTCTGCATAACCAGTCCGTGACTTTTAAGTTTCAAATGCCTAGTTGGCAAAATAATGGATATGGACTTAATAATGCTCGATATGACATGATCTGGTAGTGGAAGAATTGCATATTACAGCTCCTTCCTCTATCCTATTTGCAGCTTTTTTGCCAATGTATTGGAACTTCATTTTGCATGCAATGCATTCCATTCTTTATTGTAAGATCCGAGGAACTTCGAGTTAAACAAATCTATGCCATATTGCGATGTTCATGAATACCAAAATAATTATTAAAAAAAAAAAAAGCCATAAATGGAACTGCAGAATATCTACCATCCACGTGGACCGTCTCTCTTATATTGAAGAATGGTGCAACTGTCTAGACTGTTGCAAGGAAGAATAGATATTGCTAGAAAGGCTGGACAAAGTTTCCGTTAATAAGAGAGATGTACAGTTGCAAAGTAGCTTTTACCAAGTTTATAGAAATAAAATTCATACGATCATACGATCACTTGAATTTGGATGCTGATTTTCTCACTGGATTGCAGGGAAGCTGTTGAAGCGGGAAGAAAGTTTCATGGTACAGAGCAGTCAAAATCTTGAAAGATATACTGGATCTTGCAGCATCTATAACATGGGAAAATGGTTGTGCAATTTTGTCCTCAAAACAAGTCATTTCTTTCATGTTTAGCCGGTAATTTTAGTACAGAGTCTTGATGATAATTTACTTTTTCATTTCTTCAATTTTATTAGTTTCCGATTCACAAAATTCAACAATTTATATACCAACCAGAACCAACACCGTACCTTGTCAAAACTCCTAGAAGACGAGACGGTTATTGATTTACTGGGTTTGAGGTATTTCTCACAGCTTCTAGGTTTGATATTTCCATTTAACGTCTTTTTCATTCCCAACTGTATGTGACACATTGAGAAGAAAAGGAGCCATGTTCTCTGGCAGAATGCATCAGATAAAAATGAGTTGGAATTCCTGAAGAAGCCAAAGGCGAAAGGGCTAGAAAACAACAAATGCTTCTTACTCCATCCATTAGCAAGAAAACAACACACATCAAATCAATCCATTCAGAAATGAAGATGACAACCCCAAAAATTGCCACCAAACCGTCCAAATTCACAAGAAACTAACAACACAATGATTCAGGAACTGTAACTTAACATCTTTTGATCTCTATTTGAACATGGATGCAACTACATTATGGAGCCGTAAGCATAGCGTACACCAATTGACCAAGAACGAAGCCTTTCAGCATACAGATTCACATCATCTGCAATCTTCCACCTATCTAGTTTGCTCTGCAACTTAGGAGAGAGAAACATAAGCCCTCACCATCTTCCAATCTGTAGTGCAGGAACACAATCTTTATGTGCATCCATTTGCTCTTCCAGTTATCATGAGAAAAAGCTTCTTACTTCTCAGCATTAACACTTCAAACTTGATATTACCAAGAACACTACTAGAATGCCAAGTTATATATGCATAAAAATTAAAAATCTTCAAGTTTGGGGATACTGGCTTCTCCTAATTCAATAAAGAATAAATTTCCCTCGAGAAAAATTGCTAAATACCAATCCCCAGAATATATATGTTTATCAAGGCGGACTAATTTACCAATCTTGAACTCAAAATCAACAATGGATCCAAAACCAACGAGGCATATCGTTTCCCCATCAAATGGAAATTCTGTGCCAAACTCTTAATTTAGGCGATGCGGCTTCTCCCCACCAACAACAGAGAGCAATCCACCTTCTGCTGCCTCACTCTCGTCCAAGAACAAGTCATCGTTGGCCCTAAATGCCGCGTGAACACTAATCACCAAAACCCCAATAATTAACGCCACAAGCACATTCACACCCACATGAGTAAACACCAGCGCGAATACCGTAATCAGGCTTAATCCCACCAGAACTATCCGGTCATCGACAACTCTGTTGAAGACGACAAGTGGGTCGTCGCGAAAGAAGTAAAGGAGCAACCAAGCAACGAAGGTGATCAGGAAGACAATCATCGAAATCGGGTGATAAATTAGACTGCAGAAGAGGATGAAGAGGACGATAAGCGCGTAGTTAAATCGGAAATGGTTGAGGTTGTGGCGGATGCGGACCATGGCCTCCGCGTAGCTTAAGGGGAGCGAAAATGCCGTGATGTCGAAGAACAAGCGCCATGGCCGGCGGATAGCGTAATAGGATCGGGCGCGAGAGATCAAGGACGGTGAAGCGGGTGGGAGGTGAGGTTTTCCGGTAGAGTTACCGGTGGGTATGGCACCGTAAGTAGCGAATGAGCTAATGGGCATTGTCAAACTATGTTGGTAGTTCGACGGCGGCGGCCGCTGCTTCGGCGGAGCGGAGGAGGCTGAAAGGACTGAGAGATCCTTTAGCCCTACAACAGTGATGGGTTTCCACTCATAATGCGACTGAATGAATATTCTTTTCTTTACAAAATTGCAACTTGCCCTTTATACTTCTCAATATTATCAACTTAGTCCCTATGTCTTTAAATTTAAGCAAAATTACCCACATAAAATGGTATGCTCATGATAGATGCAAAATTTTTCCATACTTTAATTTTGATTCTTTATGTGCTAGAATAAATTATTAACATCGTGTCTTTGTTTAATCTTTATCTACTATAACAAATGGTTGCATCTATATTAATATAGGTAAAATAAATTGTCCTCACATAAGGGCAAAATAAAATTTCTTTATGTAGTACATGATAATCAGAGCGATTATTTATTAATGAAGTAGATGAATAATTTTTCTATAATATGTATTTATTTATTTATTTATGTTTGTTTTGTTTTTGAGAATATAATAATTGTTAATTTAAATACAACATATTGAGCTTATGCATTTACCAATTATATGATAGAGTACTTAATTATTTATTTATTTTTTGTTTGCCTTTTTGGCAGCCGATAGAGTATTTAATTAGTAAACTTTTTTAAAACAAAATTTTCACAACAATCTCAAATAGAAGTCCACTTGAGAATGCAATATTTTCATATGAGCGAAAAAAAATAATTCTATTTGGACCAATAAAAATAGTCAAACAAAATAAACATGTGACATATGTAATTAATATTGATAAGTGATGTGATGTGTTAAAAAATATAATCATATTATATGCCAGTTTTGTTAAACAATTTGTATACTTAATTGAAAAGGCAACTTTTCCAATTCGCATGTGGGCATCACATGAAATACTGAAAGAGGGGAAAAGTCCCTACTTGAGAGAGGGAGGGATGGAAATTTCCAGACACATTTGCAGGTAAAAGATCTCCAACAACTGGCAAGTTAATGTGCCAGTTTACCAATATAATTTTCTTGGTGTAAAAATAATTTATTATTTTTTTTATCTGTCTCAAATTATAATATATTTTTTAATCAATTTATTAATCTTCTTATATACATTTCTTTAATGTGTATTGTTATAAACAAATAACAACTATTAAAGTGGAAGAATAATTAAATGAAAGGCTGTATTAAGAAAAATGTTCTTAAATTCCACTCTTCTAAGAATATTAACTAAAAATAGGTAGACAAGTAAGAGGATAAATCTATTAGTGTGAATTTACAATTTTATTTTACCCCATATCTATAAACCCCAATTTTTAAATTTCTTTGTACATTTAGCATTGTACATATATAATAAAAGAATTGTGTTACACAATTTTTATGTAATCACATTTGATAGAATCATGTTTCTCATATATCACATCACTTAAAGATTACATACAATTCAATAGATCTCGATAATTGTGTAAAATATTACATAATTTTTTTATTTGCAAAAGTAGCATTATCCAATATAAAATATTACCATATTTCTCTCCTTCACAACAATTGACACCTTATTGTATGAACCAACTAACAAAAGGGTGGGATTAAACATTTGCATTATATGGTGAAAATTATAATCTAGTGCATTAGTAATACTGAAGTTTCAGTACTCATAACAAATAAAAGCAAGATTAGTGGTTTTATACCATTTGGTGCCATTACGTCGAGTGTTTGAATGTAACTACACCTCTCCGCGTTTGCATGATAGATAAGAAGTGTTTCTCTCCTGTTTGCATGATAATCAACAGTTGGTTCATTAAGAGACAAGATACAGGCAGAGAATCTGCATACAAAAATAAGAAGGGGCAGGCTTAAGCTGAGAAGAATAAACACACTTGCATGTTTACAAAAACTACACCACCAAGGCTGCCACGAGAAACAACCTATAGATGGTCGAGTTGAATTCAACTATGCAACATTTTCCTAAAAAAGGACTGTATATATAGTTGTAACTTATATATATACTGGATCAATCAGAAACGCAGACGCAATAAAATGAGAGGCTCGGTCCGTCCATGTCAGCCCATCATCTGATCATCCACGTTATAAACTACGGCGAAGAGTTCACAGTAACTTGTGCTCAACATCTGTTCTTGCACCTTTCAACTGCTCTTGGTGCTGCATTGGAATTAAAATGAGTTTAGCATTCCATGAAATAAAGACTGAAAACTACACTAGACAAATTTTGGTAATTAATCATCTACTCAGGCTTCATCTCATCTAGTTTTATTCGAAGTTGCTCAACCAAGTATCAGAAATATGCATTAAGTTCGTCGGTCATAGAGGTTATACCTAGTCCAATAGCTTCTGAACCCTTCATTATCCGTATGCGTTTGCATGCATCAACAAACATCCTGGATGGATAAGAAAGATGGGTTAATGTTTGTCATTCACAAAGTAAATTTTGATAATTACTGGGTGACAAGATCTGAAAACGGAGGGAAAACTTACTCCCACGGGACATCCCCAACAAGCATCCAATCTCCATCTTTGTCTTCATAAGTTGGTACACATTCAGAACCATTCAAAAGATCGATCAATTTGCTCTCGTTCATGAAGTCTTTAAGTCCTTGAGAGCCACAATTACCTAAAATATATGCAGTAAACTTTCTGTAAGGAGAACATATTGATTAAATATTTTGTTTTGACATTGTGTAATTAATATCAGACTCATGTATATAATATATTTACCTATGGAGAAGGAGCTGAACATTTTGCTTAGTGCATCATACAGTTGTTGGTAGCTCTTGTACATCTTTAAGTCCACTTTACGGAGATACGGAGCACCATCCACGCTTACTTTGACAAAAGCCGTGCTGCTGCCACCTGATTTGTCGCCTTCGGTGGCTGTGCTGTTCTTCTGGACGGCAAGGATGTTCTTTCTGAACGATCTAACTGGTGGCCATCCCACAACTTGAGCCCTGAAATTTCAGTAACACCTCCTATAAGCGTGTTATTATTTTTCTTATTATTTCTACACAACAATACAAGTTTCCAGATTTATTCGCAATGGATCGAACATGATAACAAGAAAGGATTCACCCAGATGACTACAAGATCAGTAGAAATAAATCCTATTTGCTTGTTATTTAAGAAAGTCAAGCACTATGTTTCTAGCGTCGTCTCATGATGGAGCCAAAAAAAAGAAACTAGCTTTTGTTCCCTCACACATGGATGCAGATTAATGGGACTTTGAGAGTGCTTCTTGTTGGAAAACTATTCTTGCGCTCTCAACTTGCTCGATACTTTATGAAGCCTTTCAATCTAAGGCACTCAAACATGCCACACAGCCAGTGTTATCTTCTCCGTCCTGTCTTATCCGAAATCTAATCATATTTCCTTTTATTGAACACAATTATTCAAGGAGCATGTCTCCTCCACTAAAATTATGGGTGCCCCAAAAGTAGGATTCCATATGTTTTGTTCTTTATTGAGTTATCCACAAACCAAATATGGCCACATATAATCAATCCCACTTGCACATAAGAGTTCACATGATTTCTTATCGCTCCAGAATCTATACAAATAGTACGATGGCCTCATGTCGGGTGAAAATTATTCCTCACAAATGATAAAAATAATAAACCAAACAGCCAAAAATAAAGAAAAAACTGGAAAACAGGAAGCATCATTCGACTTTAAACAAGAAATTCATAAATGGCTCTCTTTCCATCTGCAGACCAGTTCAACTATTAGTAACCAAAAAAAATTATTGTGCACTTAGCGACGATTGCATGCAAAATCATGTATAAATTTCGAGATCCTCCTTCACATTATTATTAATCTAAATCAAATGCAAGTAAACGAACAATTACTAACTTGGCAGGGGGTTTGGCAGAATCAGTGGAAGCCGGAATTAGATTCTTCTGTTTCACATCCTCGACTTGATTTTCACGACAACTGTTAGAGTTGAGATTCAATTTCAAGTCAACAGTTTCCTCAAATCCTCTCTTCCCTCCATTCCTGGACGTTTCTCCTTCACTTCCACCTCCTCCCGCTCCGGGCAAGCCCAACCGCAGCTCCGTCTCCTCATAATCACCCATCATGCTCCTCATTTCTCCACAATTTCACGTAATTATCTATCGAATTGGCGGTGAACTTCCGGAAATTTGTTCGAATTGAGCGATTGCACGTGTGGAAATTAGAGTAGAGGAGTGTAAGAAGAAAGCATAGTGGAACAGGACTGGGATGAAAATATATATATTAGAAGAAATTTGTTTGGAATAGAGGGTTTGGACGGCAGATATGAAAGCACGTGGAGGGTGTGGATTGGCAAGATGCCCCGCCCTGTCGGGTGAGTGACGTAATTAATGACATAGTGTTATGCATTATTGTATCGAGCCTAAGGGACAGAGCAGCTGGCTGATTTCTTTTGCCTATCTTTTGGATGTACTTAACTTTATTATTATTATATTATTGTCATCATCATCATCATCATTATTCTTTGTTGCTCTTTTAAGCTTTGAGTCCAAATTTCTCGTACATGGGCGAGACTTATTAGAACACATCCTAAAACACATACGTCCCTAAAATCCAATTTAACAGTTGTATTAGGCGCAATGGGTCAGTGTACAATAAAAAGACACAGATATCAATCATTGAGGCATTGACCATTAAAGTAGACGCGGATCTAACAACCGATACTTTTTTTTTTTAATATTATAAGAGGAATGAAGGGTTAAGCCTTTATCTACTAGGCTAATGTGTTGATCCCAATAACTGATATAACTATTATTATGAAGATGTTTATTTAGTTTTTATTAGTTGATTTTAGAAGTGAAATAAGTGTTATAAGGTACTAGCTGCTGATACTAGATCAATTCCACATTTATCTGATTTTGAACTCTATTTTTATTGCTTAATTTCATACTATAAATTATTATTTTTTAAAATAGTTATGTTGCGAAATGATTGTTTAATGTAGTTGATGATGATGATGATGATGATATGATAATAATAATGCAATTAATTGTAATCATCATAGCGAGCAACATTCTTATGGCCGCGTTATTGGGGTTTGGAACATGGTGGGTTTAATAAATAATAATCATTTAACCACTTAAATAAACCCTTCTTTCGTTTAATAAATAATAATCATTTAACCACTTAAATAAACCCTTCTTTCCTTTTGTAGAAAAATTCTGAGTAATTATGTAAAGTCGTTTATAAATTCAGACATGTTTTATTGGGTTTGGTATTAAAGGAAAGTCGTGTCGTTCTATTACTTATGGGTCAATTATCACAACATTCTCTCAATATATTATATTACATACGTCTCAAAAAGATGATCCAATTTTCTTTTCTAAAAATTAATTAAAATATTAGTTCTCTTATATGTTTATATTTAATGTGTATAGTTATAAAAAACAGAATTATTAAAGTAGAATAATTATTAATAAATAAAAGGGTATAATAGCTAAATGATATTAAAAAATTTACTTTTCTGATACTATTAAATAAACTTTTCTTATATGCCCATCTTTTTGGGAGGGGTAATATTAGTTTTAAAAAAAAAACACACTTTTTTTTTTTAAATTTCATTTTTCTTCTAAACGGATACTTTTTTAAATGAATCTAATGTAGCTTTATTGATAACTGCAATGTTCATTTCCATTTATGTTTGGCTAAGCGTTAAAATATGTTTCTTATAATAATTGTGACCTCCTACTTTTTAGAAAAATTCTAATTAAAGTTCATGAGAACTGAATAAAATCTTTATTAGTCATAGTCTACCTTTAAAAAAAGAGAGCATTCAAGTGTGATTATATAAACACAGATTTCTCTATCCCACATTTATTAATCTCATATACTTGTTTTCAACTCTATGCGACTACGCCCCCAACCTTTTCTCCCTTGTGTTCTAGTAGTTCTTTACATTCCTTGTTACATGTTTGAACGACAAACCAGAGATCTTTTAAACTGTCAAATAAAATTTCTGCGCCTTCTTTTTATTAGAATGAGAAAATATGATTAAAAATGAAAAGAATAGAAGATCGAAACAAGTTCATTGAGGGAGACAGTGATCGAAAGCAAATGCTTTGAGAATGTAGAAAAACATGACAAGAGGAAACAAGACTAGATTGAAAGTATACTAACCTAAAATCAATCTTGAAAAGATGAAAAACACAATGAGTAGGTCATTGAGTAAGGAGTATATAATTTTCACCTTGCCTCTCCCCACATCCACATGGTATTTAAACAAATTCCTAGTTTTTGCTTTACAAGCTGGCAGCCAAACAAGGGAGTGGGAATGTTTAATGGAGAGGAAAAAGTCAAAAGAAGAGAGCATTTGCTTAGCTTTTTAAGAGCAGGGAAAAGGGCAAAAAAGGCCCCAACCAAACCCAAATCCCATGTGCCAATGGGACATGTTGGCCATGTCGCCTACCCTCCAAACCTCACCCATGTGCACCCACTCCTCGCATTGTCTACTACTATATTTTCGGTTTAACCTCGATCGATATAGTACTAGATAAAACACAGTTGTGACTGGTCAATAGTTACCGAATATTTCTATATGGTTTATTTTATATAATCTTTTATATGAGATTTCGATCTTCTAACACGATGTTTTAAGATGGTACTTGAGTGAAGTCGTGAAACATCTGTTGAGACAAATTCATGTTGTGAAGATAATAAACATTAACGTAAATGTCTCTAATAAAATTGTGAGTGTTGCAAGAATGACAAAAGTTTATGAGAATGATTTATCATCAATGACGCTGTACTTTATTGCATCAATCGTTGACACTACTTTTAAAGTTGATCGATAGAGAAATAATAGCCCTCTCTCCACTGGCTTATTTGGTGGGGGAGAAGAGAGTGGACAAAAGAAAGAATTTGGAAAATGGAGCAGTGTTAAAAAGCTTCTCGGAACAAAACCCTCCAACCTATGTGATCTGTATAGATGCACGCTATACATGAAACCAAAATATACGTAGCTTGCATCGATGTAGGCCGCATGGAGTGGGGATTTTGTTATAAAAATTTGGAAAGTTTTTAATGGTTTTTCCTTGGAAAATTATGTGGCGATCAAACAGAATGGATGGAGAGTATAAATCTTTAATGGTTAACACTAACTCACCCATTTTGCACACTATCACATACAATATTACCTGCTGATAAACCATGAGAGCAGCATCTTGAATTAACATACACCAAAACAAAAGCAATCAAAGTTATGGAAAAAGTCCTTTCCGCACTATAAGTCTTGTTAAAGATAGATATCATCACAACATTTCAAGGAAAAAATTCTAGTACTTTGTAAATAATGTAGACTTGATACTCCTAACGAATAAAAATAAGACCAATCGAGTTAAGTGCCCAAACTAGACTCATGTATCGATTCGTCAGTTCCTTGCTTAAAAAACGCGTGTCGGTATATCGAAGATGTAGTACTAAACACACAATACTCTAAATTACCTAAAATGCTTTCACATTTCACACATGCTCTTTGTTCAATAACTCAGGGCTTTAACGTCTACTTAGAAATTCCAAGTCCAAATCTCTTCATCCATATGCAATATGCTCTAATAAATCATAAATCAAAAAATAAATCATAAATGATAAGTGAAATTAAATATTAGACCCACTTCATTTAACCTATCATTTAGTGCTGTCTTAATATGGTGTTAAGCACCAACAGTGTTAAATAGCATCGCTCTAAATCAAAATTTCATTCTCATCGACACACATAATAATGTGACAACGTGTGCTGAATACAACATACAATAATTTGAATTAACAATATAAGCACTTAGAGATTATTTTTTTTCTAAGGAAACAACATCAGTTCCTTTAAGAAACTATTTTGCTAAATAAAACAAGAAACCATTAGTGGTTTCTTGGAACTATCAATAATTTCTTACTTTTTACGTTAAAATTGATTCCTAACATCGTTTCCTTGAAAACACTGCTTAGAGATGCAGCAGTAGAGCGAGTGAATCGGGCCAAAGAAAAAGTAGGACCAATGCACAAATTGCCAATTCGTTTGAATTCGAAGCAACCCACGTGTGGTATGGCCCAAGACAGATCACAATCGTTGGATCATTGTCTTATATTAGCTGTTACCCAGTACTAAAAATTAAACCCTCCAACGCAACAAAGAAAGGAAAATCTCTATCCATATCCACACGAACGCATTTATCGCGTACAATCGATGCCTTTTTCGTATTTCTTTTGTTTTTACGTATACTATAACAGAGTCAAGATTGTGACCTTTGGAGCAAAAATTGACGACGCTATATTGTATTTTATTATAACATTTTTGACATTCTTCGATAGAGCTTTCATTTGCTAGCCCTCAAGTTTGAGAAAAGTTGAGGCTACTAATTGGACAATTGGAAGTTGACTATGAGTTCTCAACAACTCCCATTATATATATATTCACATGTCGCTGTTCCCACAGATGACAGTGTGTTATCTGTTAGACTAATAGTGATGTAAGATGTTCAGTAATTGAGAGTATATTAAATGCAATAATGTCGAGCAAAAATGATTTGACGGGCATATGGGAGGTTAAGAAAACAATTGAGGAGAGAAAAAGTGTGAAGAGAGGAATGAGTGAAAAGAACCAAAAAGAAGATAATTCAAATAAATTCATACATAATATATTTAGAGTGTTGTAACATCCTTCACACTGCTTTCTTTTTATATGCTATTCTATTCTGTTTACTAATTACCTTACTCGTATTTGCGTGAAATTTTAGACCTGACAATTGCATGATAAGTGAACACATATGTCAATAAATTGAGAAGCAAATATGCCAATATGTTAATTGCCTTAACGTTGATAATTGTTTTGTCAACTCATTATATCGAACAATTGATTTTGAAATGGTACATATTATTTGATTTGTAACATAAAAGTTACAATACACATAATAGAGATGAAAACATCTTTAAAATGTGTTAACTCACCATATATTCCACGTTGTGTTCTGGCCTTTGCTATATTTATATCTTCGCAACTACCTTATGCTTCTCTAGAATGAGGCATGAATGATAAAATCATTAAATCCATTCACTTTCAAAGTACTCTAACCATAAATCACAACACCTTATCTAACAATAAATTCTCTTGAGGGTTGATAAACTTTTACCACTAGATTAGAGTATGGTTTTTCTCCTTTATAGAATGCAATGGAGTGCCGGTCCTACTATCTTATGGGTAGTGAGAATGCTGTTAAAATAATACTTTGACCTGATATATTGAAATACAATTGTCTTGTCCAGATCAACAATGTTGGCGTAAATTAGGCATGAGTTAGAACCTTTAATCAATTAATAGTGGTACTTACTACTTATCATCAGTAGTGAACATCACTCGTCTATGTAACGATAATTAAGATCCACAAACTAATTCTTTACAAATTACAAGCGAGTAAAAATACATTTGCCTATAGTAATTAATAAGGCAACAATCGCCAGTATATTGATAAATGGTACTCTAAAAACTAGGAGCATTCAAATTGGTGGACCTGGATTCAGTTTGGTTTAGCAGAGATCGGCCTAAAACATTATTTGGGCCTGAATTCGACCCATCAAAGCTTTTTGGGTCTAAGCTAAACGTAAAATCAGTATTTGGGCCTCAACTGGGCAGAACAAAGTATTTGGGCCTTAGCTCGGTCCATCAGATAATAATCTGGGATTGCCGGCCATTTGGTGGCCCATGAGTATTCCAATAGAGTAGACGTGGAAAGTAAGCTTTATCAGTTCATTGGAAGCTTCGGTTTGTCCGTGGTGTGGTGTTCCCATCTGCCCAAAAATATCAACCATTTTAATTCACTTCCCACCAGCCAAGAAATATATAATCCAATTTCTTGTATAATTCTCGGTTTCTGAAATCAGTCTTGCGAAAACCCACTAATTCGAACTCAGAAGGGAAGTTTTATCCAAAAATGGCAACCATTTCATCTGGAGTGACTGCTACAAAACTCTGTCTTGCACGTACTACGAGATTTACTGCTGGGTTCTCTTCATCCAGCTCAGTGTTCTTCGGGGGCAATATGAATAACCGGGAAGGTCTTAGTCTGGCTGTGGATCGATCCACGAGAGTCAGTAGGAGGGGAAAAAGGGGGCTTTCTTGTAACGGCCTTTTTGGGCTTGGGGTGCCGGAGCTTGTGGTGATTGCCGGTGTGGTGGTGCTCGTCTTTGGGCCCCAGAAGTTGCCGGACGTTGGCCGGAGTATTGGCAAGACTGTTAAGAGCTTCCAACAGGTTTTGATTTTACATTTTTTGAGATCATAGTTTTGGCTTTCATGATTATCTTCTGATTAATAGATAATGATATGAACTTATCATCTTGCTTTGTTCTGTAGTTTGCGCAATTTGGATATTAACTATGTCATTTGATTTAATTTAAAGAAAGGATATATAGCTGGACTGGATTCACCTAATATTGGTAAAAATTTAGTGTTGATTTACCAGGAAAAATACTGCTTTTAACCTTTCAGAATTTGGTATGATATATGTGGAAGGAAATCATGGAAAGCAGAAAAGAAGTCATGTCATGTTCACTTTAAACATATTTGGGAAATCAAAAGTCGGCTTTAACTGTTGGAAGAAACATATGGAGAGAGAATAATATAGGACAAAGGAACTAAATTAAATGTTAATCAGGCTTGTGTTTTAGCTTGGACATGCTTGATGCTTTCAAGTTTTGCCAGAACGCCTATTTATGGAACTGGGTGTCATATAATAAAAGTGATTTCAAGTTTCCCGAAGGATTTAGGGAGAAGATAAACTGGATAAATTTGGTAAATGCTGACGTTTGCCCTGAATATATGATAGTGTGTCTGTTGGCATGCGCAAAATTTTGCATGAATTGCATTGCCCATATGCGAATCTTTTCCAAAGCACTTTTGGGGTAAGTGCAATAGAGAGATTCAGTGAAGATCAACTTGAGACTTATACAATCATATACTACAGAGGTTTTCAGGAATTCATGATATGAAAAAGTTACCATTTGCGTTAATAGGGGAAAACAATTTCTACTCCCAAGTCTCCAACTATGCCTGTATAAAGTTGAGTTATGCTTAATTAAACAAGAATTAGCGAGTCTATTCTTATTTGGAAAAGCTATACCCTTTACTTCAGTACCAAATAAGTCCCCCTCCTATTCTTTTTGCCATTTCAGTTGTCAAACATTGATTTTCCTGGCTAAGATGTTATCTGGATGGAACTACCCAAGATAGGTCAAGGTGATCCTAAAGGATGGGGACTCGGGTGCAAGACCCTCCATCCAATTCCCCTCTGCAACATTTGTACCTACCTCCCGTCCTGTAATTCTGATGCGAGAGTATTAGTAGTCAAGAACATAAGAAACTCATTCCAAAAGAGAACTTAGGAAATCTGGTTATCTCAGTCACCACTGTCATCATGTAGAAAGCACCCCATGTGTCAAATAGGCTGATTCTAGCCATTTAGAAGTTCCATTTATTTGTGGATAGTTGTTGAAACAAAACTTCCCAAGCTTCCTAATTGAGTGGGTTCTGCTTGTATCTTTTTCTTTCCACATGCAGGAAGTTATCTGGGGTTATATTCTCGTCTTTTGTTTCCTGACACAAGTTATGAATGGGATTGGAGGAATTGAGAAGTATGCTACATAAAAAGTGTCCCTTACCAGGACAAGATCTTGGGTTCGAGTCTACACCCCTCCCCCAAGACCCAACCCCCCCCCCCAACTCCCAAAAAAAAAAAAGTTTTACCGTCGTGGTGCACAAGTTATGCATGCTTTCATAGATTGCACTAAGTTGTGATTCTTCTGTTAATAACAAATTTTTGTGCCTTAAGCGATTATTAATAAAAACACTGTTATTTCTTGTTGTATATGCATAGAGTATCCATTTCTTCCTGTATACTTTTATAATGTAAGCAGTTCTGTATGTTTACAATTAAGGTCGTCACTCTTACTTGATATGATCATAAGAAAGTTGAACTAGCTTGGGAATCTTCCTTTGTGTTTTTTATTCTAGCTATGCATGTAGCATTTGCTGACAGACAGAAAACGCTCTAGTGATTGACGCCTTTTCTTTGTAGGCTGCAAAAGAATTAGAGGCGGAACTGAAGAAGGATACAGAGTCTACTGAGGAGCCTCCAGTTGAGAAGATTACGGCAGTTAGTGACGAAGAGAAACCTGAGGCTAAAGTCTCAAGCACAAAGGAGAGCTCTCAAGTTTGAGAAATTCCAAGCCGATCCATACTTATTGTAGCTGCTTTGTTTTTGGTGAACTCCATTTTGATATTAGTTGTATCCAAAAAATTGTTATCGTTGGATTCGTGGTTATTGAAGAATTGGAAATTAGGCATTGCTGTGTTTAATATATTGTCACTGATATATTTTTTCACTTGTAAGGCTCTTTGCAATACATCATTTTGATGCCTCTTAGGTTCATACTCCGGTGCCTCACAGAAGAGGCATTGCTATACCATCTCTCTTCAACCCTTTGAGCAAACTGCCCCAGAAGAGGAGGGAAAAATCTATGGACCGACCCATTATATCCACACCTTAGAAACCATGAGATCAGCCCCATAATCATTTGAACTACGTTTTCTGCAATTATTTAATTTAACATTATTTAAAATGTGTCCATCCGTAAGGTTACTTAATAATCTAGCTAATTTCAGACATCTACACTAATTCTGCAGGGAATTTGAAACTTGGATTTAATTAAATTAATCAAAGATGTATCCAAATTCTACATGGAAGACAACCAGCACATAAACTTTAAATTTTCTATGAAGCCCGACCACCAAGTACTGAGGGCCACGTCATACACTCAGATGACGTGGCCCTCTGTAATTGATGAGTTTGGAGTCTGATTTGTTTCTATAGCTGGACCGACTGCATAACTAATCCTAGTCCTAAACAACATAGGATTTCATATATCTATAGATAAGCTGTAGTAGTCTTCAAAAACCCACCGCAAGTTTCTCTTCCCATGTTCCATGCATCCATATAGGCCACATGAATTCGACATTACCTGTGATGTAGACCACATGGAGTGGGAGGTTATGCTACAAAAACCTTCCGAAGGTTTTTGAACATTTTTGCTGAATCATAACGTTATTATATTAATTAAAGGCAATAATAAATTTTCTTCATAAGCCAGAGATGACAAGGAATTACACAAACTGACAACAGCAGGATCAAGCCTTTCTATCATGATCTTTTTCACACAAGAATTTATGGTTTTCCTGCGCCATGGCTTCCAGAGGAACCTGGTCCACCACGGATGCGTGTCTGCAGATGCTCCAAGCTAGCCACTCGTTGCATGGAAACGGCTCTTCCCACATTGTCTCCCCCAACTTCTGCCCTTGCAGAATTCTGCTGTATGTTATCGACTGGAGGAATATCTACCAAACTGTTTGGGATCGTATGATCATTTGCTGGCATGTGGTTACTAGGAGCTTGGTAGTAAGGCTGTTTATGGACGTCTGGAACTGGTACGGAAGCATCTGCTAATGTATCAGAACTACCATTAAAAGCAGGCAGAGCAATTGAGGATATTTCAGACATGGCTTGGAACAGTGGGTTCAACCCAGTAACCCTTTTAACAGTCTCTTCTGCCATTTTCACCTGTTAAAGCAAGCGAGAATTCAATTAGATACGACTTGAATTGCCATCTGACACTTTCATACTTTGAACTAGAGTAACATATAGACGCAAGTTACATAGCATAAGATGAAATGATTTAACAATACACAAAAATAATTGGAATCTATATAGAATCAGAAACAAATAACCCATAGAGAAGTTTCACAAGGATAAAACCACAGGACAGTTGTTTTACTACCTTAGCTCTCAATGTCTCAACGTCAGCTTTCAGAACTCTATTGTCAACCGCTGCTTCACTGTACTTCTGGTTTATGTCAGAAAGGCGCTTTAGTAAGGAAGCATTTTCCATGTTTAATTGAGAGATCTAGAAAGAAGCACAAGCAAGATTAAAGAACAAGATAGCCAGAATAATGGCAAAATGAAGGTGATGATCGTAGAGAATCTACCTGTGTTTCAAGCTCTGTCAGATGCGCTTGCTTTCTTCTTCTCGAGCGCCTAGCAGATTCTCTATTTGAAAGCATTCTGAAAAATTAAAAAAATGCTTTGTAAGAGTAACAATGTTGATACTATCATATACTACATTCTAAATACACAGCCAAAGATTCAATATTTGAAAGGCTAAAAATAAGGTATTAACACGTGTTTTTTCTTTGAAGTGAAGCCTATTCCTTGAGGAATTTTGAGGCTTACGCCTCTCCTCAAACCAATAAAATAAGATGTGTGTGTGAGTGCGAGAGAGGGGGGGGAGGGAGAGAGAGAGAGAGAGAGTAACAACAGTAATAATAAACTACAAACAAGTTTAAAAATTTATCCTACAAACACCAAATATATCAATCTTCTGTTAATTAATTTCTATTAATTAAAGTACGATAAAATCAGATTTGTTGTTTCTGTAACAAGTGTTTTGCATTATCATCAAATCAGATTTATTTGAGTTTTACTTTTCAGTGAGTTGAATTTCAGTTTGTTATAACCATAAGAAAAGTGGCAGTAAAAGGCAAGCACGTTGGGATTTTGGATAGACTCGAAGAAATTTCATGCAGAGCCAATAGCAGAAAAATGGTGAAAAACCATGTCTAAGCATTCCATGAAAGAAGACTTCTTGAAGCAATCTAGACAATGATGCAAACAGTGTAGGGATTCTATAGAACATGACTAGAATGTTGCTAGAGCATTTCTTTGTCATGGAGTAACTCTAGAGGAATGAGTAGTATTAGCCACCAAAGAAGAAGAGTCCTGAAAATAATTCTGTTGAGAGGTTTAGCTATATAAAGCTATCAGAGCTTATTTGTAAATCATCTAATACGAGATTGAAGTGAAGAGACCCAGAGAAACAGAATAGCCAGGAGGCTTGTAAACAGTTGCACTAAATGGAATTTTTTAATGGGAAGAGTGCATTTTTCCACTTTTTTGCTTTAAGAATATATTACAGTGCACTCAATAGCACACTTGTCAATGCCACTTATCATTGTAGAGGCAAACTTGCCAAAGCATTCACGGGCTAATCGACATTCTAAGTGCTAAAATGAAGGGAAGTTCGAAGAAACTGAGCAATCTCATATCAAGAAACATCATACAGACATTCAAAAGAAAGGGCACAGTAACAAAAATAGAACATTCCCTATCCTGGATGAGTCTCTTCTCATCTCAAATTAAAAGTTCCAATGGCATTTGGAAACGATATATTGTTTCTATAGAATTAACCCCATGAAATTGAAAATGAATTCGGCAATGTACTCCATGAGCTAAATCTTACACCAAACATCTTCAATCAGGCTGCCAATGGACTCAACAGCGATGCTGCGAGCAATGAAACAAGCTGCTAGTTGACTTCAGCATCAAAGGCAGCAAGTAACAAGACCTAGCTGCCAATGGACTCAGCAGCAATGGCAATGGGTGGCAAACCACAAAATACCCTTGAGTTGCAAAAACAAACTTTTCAGTATGGGAAGAAGTTGGGCCTCAGAGCTGACAAGGCAGAGGCGGCTTGGGTGGTATCATTAACCGTTTCATAGGCTCAGAAGGGCAGGGGAAAAAACATAGATATGAATAGACTTAGCTAGCTACAAAAGCTGCCCATTACAGTGGTGAACCCAAGTGACTAGGTGATGGATTCAATATTTAGCTCTAACATTAACGGTAACTGAACTCTGCAGACCCATTACCATAATGTCAACCTTTATGCTGATGAAAACCCACATAAGCATTGATGGGTAAACAACGTACGGTTTTAGGATGTAGAGTAGTGTTCAAAAACCTCCCGAACATTTTGTTTCACAACTTTCCATTCCATGTGGCACATGGATTTGAAATACACATGGTATGCATCGATGCAGGCCGAATGTGCTGGGAGGTTTTGCTACATAACCTCAGGGAGGTTTTTGAACATTTTTGTTAAGTTGTTTTATAAAAAGCTTGCCCTGGTGCACGCCTGGATTCAGAGTGTGCTCCATCCTCTCGCCTTCTCACAAATTGATCCGGCATCTCCATGCACTGCCTCGCTTAGTAACATTATGTTCAATGTGTGGTCCCGAAGCTTTCCATGCCTCGTACTTTTTAGAATACTGGTTTTAGGTTACACTATGTGGACAATTAGTAGATTCTGGTTTGTTGAACATTGATCATTATTTCTATTAGAACATCTACAATGGATAAGTTTAGTCACTTATTAGTGTTATGTGTTAGTTACAAGTCAAATCTATAGCTCGGATGAATGTGTTAGTGGGTAATGGGGTAGCTAAAACTTAAAATGATATCTTTTGGGCCACAAGTTAACATTCTTGCTATTTTAACAAGTTGATGTTGCAATTTTGTCTTAAAAAATTCTTTGTATCTTCATTTAATGCTTGTTGATCATCACTTGAATATTTGTATTGAGTTGTAAAGGCCAAAACTAACTTGTCCAAAATGATTGCCAAACAATAGCTAAATTTAACATATAGATATGTCACTTAACATTCACTTCATTAATTGTATGGCTAGCCACCATGTGGATGCTCTTAACTCTTGTAGTTAGTACACAAGGAATTATTCTGCATTCTACTCCAATTAATTCTAGAATATGATGAATTCACTGTGTTGTACACTGAATTTGAAACTTAAAAAAAAAAAAAAGGGGAAGGATGTCGAAATGAGACTGGAAGATCAAACAGTACAAAGTTGGTAAGTGCCTACCAGAGGCTAACAAAGAAAATATATTTTACAACTACATGGATTCGTGTCTCCTTTTCTACATCAGATGATTTGCAAATTTGACTTAAAAAGAATAATTTGCTGTGATTTTAAGGATCAGAAAGTCTAGAGAAACCAGAGAAATAATACACAAATGAGCTTAAACAGTGATGGCTTCGTTATAGCTCCAAATTCCTCAAGGTGGTCCAGTTCACAATTTTTTAATATAAAGTTAAAATGGACAATGAAAAGGTAAATAATTGCATTATATTTAAAACACATATTACAAGCAAAAGTAATTATTGGAATTATTTTCAAATTGAAGGGTCGAGAAAACACTATGCAAGTGCAAGAAACCCGAAGATATGGAAGCACAATGGAAAGAAAAATATCAACCATGATGGAGTGAAGCTTGAAAGATAGAAGGTCGCTTGCCTATCAATCAGAGGTTGAGGGGGGAAAACTTTGAGAGAGGATGTAAGGGGACAAGACTGATGGTCAATTACAGTTGCAAGAAGCAGAAAAGGTAACATATTTTATTCCCATAATTCCACAACTGGCTGTTATAACTTATACGTAAGAGCAAGAATCCAATTTCATGATATCCCATGCTTCGAGACACTTTTCAGGAGTAGAATGCCAATAACGTGAACCCTGTATGTGCACATTTCAATACATATCTCTCATCTCAAGTTTTAAAACATTTCAAGCAAGAATTATGTTCATAATCTTGCATTTGTACTCTAAAAATAGAGCATAAGTATTGTGGAAACAAATACTTCTCCATTAGCGGGATCTTAGAGCATGTCGAATGCTCAAAATCTATGGTCCATGTCCATAAAGAAAGAGAGAAGCAATGAATTAGGGGGTACATATGTTTCCTATTTTTTCTCCAATTTTCTATTTTCTTAATCACTTTTCTATCATTTACCCCACTTTTTCTTCATCGTTTCATGTGCCAGGTCTAAAATACCATCTCTACCTCCTCCACTACTATTTTATCATTACTTTTGAATTTCTTTCTATCTCTCTCATCTTTTTCACTTTTCCCGCTCCTTTTTCCCCACACCTCTTTCCATTCCTCTTCAATTGAAATAATCCACTTCTCTCTATTTCTCTCATCCCCATGACCCAATATCATACCATATGATGCATTGGAGATGCTCTTAGATATTACTCGCATTTTACTACTAAATCATATGGCAGGACCTATAGTGGTGGCTCCTTTGCTCCAATGCAGATCTTTGTTGAACATCTTACCAAATTAACCCACAAATAAAGATATCAATTCCAAAATTCAAATTAGCTAGATGCTCTCAATAGCAATTGCTTGAGTACTTATCCGTTTCTTGTATGCATCAGAGAAAGAGATTACTGGTAAAGTTAGGTTGGGTTTATTTGATCAGTAGAATTGGTTGAAAACAACTCTAGATCATTTGCAAACTCATATTCCGATAAATTGCATACAAATTTCTATGCGTGTATATTCTCATTTCAATTAGAACATTTAAGATATTATTATATGGTCTTGCAGCTTCCTCAACTGTTGGCTGCCATGGCAGCATTTGGAAGCTTCATCAAGGAGCAAGGCACAAGGGAGATACGACTACACACAGATCGAGAGACCCCTTTTTAAGAAGGATCCTTCAAATAGAAAACTAGTAAGATTTTGTTATCAAGCATTCAGACAGTAGGTATTTCATGCAACAAAATATCATCAGGCAGATTAAGCCTCTTTTTTTGTGGGGGTTGGGGGGGGGGTTGGGGGGCTATTCTCTGATATTGTACTTATCCAACATGAAAACAAACTAAGATGTTAAGTTTTTACTACCTCCTCATCCGTTTGGCATCCGTAGGGTCCATATTCTCAGTTGTTTCTGTTTCCCCCTCAGCTTCATCATCATCCGATTGGTCCCCTGATGATCCACTTGTTGTTGATTTCACCTGGGTCACAGTTTTTTTGGGCATTGCAGGCAGTGAAGGCACACCAATTGGTTTACTAGTGTCCTTATCTTGGCTTTTTGACAAACCCCGCCCAGCTGCTAGAGAGGAAACACAGGAACCCAATAAGATAATGTTAGAAAACAGTTTTTTAACCTTCCCAGTAATTTGTACACTGAGCCATAGTCATTTATGTCAAGGAATTTGGCCGGTGCTCAATGTACAAAAAAACATGGTCCAATGGTGCTTGTAGTGGTTAGCTATGTCATGTTACTTGTCAAGGGTTATTCAGTAGTGAAGTGCTCCAAGCAAAAGTATTTCTAGATGACTTGAGAAAATTATTGATCTTAAATGTTTAAACTGAGAGATGACTATTAGTAAAGTCAGAAGACTTTGGTTGTCAACATTGCATATTAGGGGAAGGAGAAAAGGTGAATTGCGAGGTTGGTTAGCCTTCTAGTTTTAACAAAACACATCACCATTAGCAGATACGTTGGTATTGAAATAGAAACGGACATTGAAATATACAAGACCGTGCTACTTTTACAGTAGTATTGTATTTTCACCATAGAACATGCGACTAGGTGATTACAGTAATAAATAACAAAAAATGCAAAAAGTTACCAGAGTATAATGGGTTTAATCACCTAAGTTATCTGAAAGGGGAAAATCTAAAGTGTAGATAACATGATTAAAAATAATCAGATTGCAACAGCATTGAGGGACACTCATAAGGTTATACTACTAAATAGGTTTGACCACCTAAGGATTTCGTCATATGGTGGATCTAATATGCATCTTTCGGGCCTAATTAAACCCATAGCTGTTTATTAGATCTTGGTTTCAGCCTAGCATATAAGCTCGCTTTTTCGTTTAAATTTTTTACAAATACCGTAGTCACACATGTAGCTCAAGAGTCTACGTACTTTTGTCAAAATAAGCTCGTTTTACCTTTCGGCTTTAGTGGAATACAATGTAATTCTTAGTGGCATACATCTTTCAACAATATATCTACCTAATGCAAGAAAATCATGTAAAGAGCTTGGATATTTAGTAATAAAATAAGAATTTAGTCTCATCTGAATAGTAAGGTCACTAGCTTGCTCCATATTTGAGACAACCACAGCAGAGTAATTTCCACCTTGCTTTTGGTTGTAAGGCTAGGTTTTGACTCATGGGAATTGCTAAAGAAGGGTTCCAAGGAAACACATAAGGGTCAACAACAGGAAATAATAAACAGAACTTTGTGACGGAAAAACTAACTTTTGCCTTCATTTCCCCAAAACAAGGTGTGAAGTATTCAGTACTAGCAGCTTCATTGGCAACATCCACCCACTTAAAAATTTAAAATATGGCTCTATTACATGCACTTGTGCCAATAAGAAATCAGTAACATTCACAAATCTCATGAGTTATAAATGCAATTTTAAGCAAGAGGCAGGATTTCAAAAATCAATGAGATTTCTGGGAGAAAATCTGACCTATGAGCTCAATTTATGATTGCACACAAAATATTGCAAAGCTAGTTGCGGTTGAGTGCATCTTACTACTAAAGAGAAAAATATTTCGACCTCTCCACTACTAGCCAACAGTATATGAATGCAAGATACAACAATCCAGCTTGTTCAACCATGCATCGAGCAGCATTTTAGTACATTTACATAGACATTAACAGTATCAAAATAGAAGATCAATACATTATACACATTTTCCTCAAATGAAAATAATTCAAACTGATATGCAGCAATAGACTAACCTTTTTGAGGAACCTGAGACGCTGGCTGCAATGTATTAGAGGACTGTGATCCATTGTCAGGAGTCGCAGCTGCTGAATCTTGAGCCTTTTCATTAGCTGCCTGCATTGATAAATTGATAAATTCACAAAGCAGAGTTAGTTATTTACATGTTTTCGTCTAGGGAAAGTTGAGAATGGCAGGATCAGCTGAAAATGAAAAATTACACAAGAAATCACATAGAAAACCCCCAAAGCTCTCATCTTTTGTGTGTGTGTGTGTGTGTGAGAGAGAGAGAGAGAGAGATGAAAAGGTGAAAAAATGCATACTAAAAATAGAACGAATACCCGGGAAAACGCAACGGCGGCGCAAGCCAACTCGAGTTGGCTTTTTAGGTAGGCCTGGTACTCATCAGAATTCAGCGGTAAAGGGGGCTGTAAAGGGGCTCCCGCCAGAGCCGCAGCCGTCGCCGGCGTCTTTCGGTGCTGATTAGAGTCACCATTAGTAAAGTCAGTGTGATGACCCTGATGACTATTGTCTTCGATCTCCACGACGTCGCGATTCTGGAGATGCACCGATGACGCCTGGGCATGATCAGGCGAAGAGACGGCTTCCTGTAAAAATCGCTGAAATGCCCATTCAGATGAGCTGCGGTTCATCTTCATCGCCACCGACGAGGACGAGACGGCGGTGGCGGAGGATGACGACTGCTCCTCCTCATCCTTATCGTCCAAATCGAGTCGAATCGACGGCTGAGGCGACCAGAACTGATCCGGTATCTCATCCACCGAGAATACCCTGTCCATCTCCGTCTGTCTCTGATTTTTCTTCCCTCTTCCACAGACCCGTGAGGAAGTAGCTTTGTACAACAATTTGGTGGACTGCAGATTTTTGGGGGTGGTGGGATTTGATTGGAATATTGTGAAGGTTTTCAGAAATTTGTCCAAATAAAGCAGAAATTTTGTCTGAATATTATTGAAATGAAAACAGATGACAGTGGCCAATAATAGGCGTGCTCATTTACAAGTTTATTTCTTTTTAATAATTTGCTTTCTTTCGTGTTTCAATAATAATAATAATAATTTGCTTTTTTTCTTGGACCTTTGCAGCCCGTGGCATCCAAGTTAACTACGGGTCAAAGGTTCCATTCATCTCTTCTACAATTCTCTGTAAGTTTAAACGTTTAAAAATAATAATAATTAGCTTTCTTGACACATTGTAAGTGACGTTTAGGAGGACTCTCGATGAAAATGTTCAACTACTAGATATGTCTTACGATACTAATACTGTGATATAATACTATTATAGCGGCACTAGACGTCTAGTGCCGTTATATCTGGTACTTGAAGATTGTTACGTTTGATACTTAAAGATTTCTAGGACTCTTGTGTCTTCTTACCACTTTAATTGTACCAAATTCACTACTCGTGTGACCTATATAATAACAGTTTTTCTATGTGGACTTGATTATTTTCTATTAGTTCTAAGACTCTATACAAGAGCTCGATTTAATTTTATTGAAATCAGCCATATATTAATTTGTTTCATTTTTCATTGGTCAAGATACTATTGAAGTGTTTCATTTTTCGTTGCTTACTTAATTTTTACTGAGGTTTATAAAACATGTACTTCATGTTTTTTAAATTTTTACGTATCTATTGCGAAATAGGTTTTATTCTATACGTGCATGCGTAAAAAAGCACAATGGTATTGTTTGTCCCTTCCAACCGCTATTTTAACCCCTTTTTTTATTTTTTCAACTGTCTCTTGATTTTTTACCATTTTCTTCAATTGCTCCTCTCACCGCTATAGTTCCATACTAATTTACATATTATAAGCTTTGCTTTATCGTACATTATTGCATTGTATTTCAACTTGTGACGTTGGTATCTTGTCACTCTTTATATATGCAAGAATTTTATTTTATCTATGCATATATGTTATTATGTATGTGTGTAACACATGACACACATCTAGACTATAAGTGTATAGTACATGTAGTTTAGATGCTTGACACATATACATGTACGTATAATAACATACATGCGTATAGACAAAATAAAATTCTTCTTTATATATGTATATATTGTATTACTGAAATTATGAAAAATGTTATTTTGTCCACACATGCATGTTATTATGCATGCGAACAATACGTGGCAAATATCTAGGCTATATCTGTGGAATGCTTGTAACTTAAATATTTGACACATATACACGCATACATAATAATATGTATGCGTATAGACAAAATAAAATTACTCTGAAAATTATTTATAGGACTAGATAAAACGAGATGGATAACAATTTTAGATGATCGTATAGTACAACTTTTACTAGCGAGAAGAAAGAAAGTTTAGGTTTTTTTTTTCTTTTTTATAATAAAAAAATGTATAGAGGAGGGGAATCAGTGTTTGAGATCATGATTTCGGCTTTTTAAATTTATTGATTTCGACTTTTTAAATTTATTAGGCTTAGGTTTACCAAATAAAAGGGAGAAGGTCTTTGATTTGACGGTTCTATATGTCTAGTGATAGAATCGTCCATTAAATGACTGACAACTAAACTTAATTAAATCCACTTAACTTCTTTAATAATAATAAATAAAAAAAAAAGCTAAAAAATCAATTATTAGTTATTCATCTCTCTCTACACATTTAAGTCCAATGTAATCCCTCCCCTCCATCCAAATCGAGGAAATTCTCTAATTTCACATAAAACATTTGATTTTTTTTCATCTCCCCCGTAAGAAAACAAAATAATATTTCCTAACCTATTAAATATTCACATTACTTTTTTTTTTTTGCCCTTTTCTTTTCATAGTACTCACTTTAGATAATATTGAGTTAAAAATTTTCTAAAGTCGAGATTTCAAAATTTACTTTCTTTCTTTTTTTTTTTCTAAGACGCTCTTAATTTTCTATCACTTATGTGTTTCCTTACATGTTTTAATAATATTCACAACAACAGCAACAACAACAACAACAACTCCTTTTGATGTTTTGCTTGTTTAATGACAAAAAAAGATTTATAAGTGGACTAAAAATTTCAAGTTCGTTCATATATTACTTTAATCGAACAAATTTTAACATTGAAATATTATGCGTGATAAAAATAAATTTCTCTTTTTGAATATAATTATTATTCAAATATAATTCATCTTATTAGAAAAAAGTACTGATCACAAAAAAATGTTTTTGAACTTATTGTATTTGTAGAGCTATTATTATAATGTAATGAACACGTAGTGATAGGAAATTAAGAGCGTCTTAGCAAGGAAGAAAGAAAGAAATAAAGGAAAATTTTAACTCAATAATATATAAAGTGATTATTATGAAAAGGAAAGGAAAAACAAGAAAAAAAAGTAATGTGAAGTTTTAATATATTAGGAAATTAAATACTATTTTGTTTTCTTATCGGAGAGGTGAAAAAAAAACAAATGATTTGTGTGAAATTGGAGAATTTCATCAATATGGATGAAGGGAGAGGAGAGAGAAAAAAATCTTGTTGGACTTAAATGTAGAGGGAGGGGGAATAATTTAATAATTGATTTTTTAGTTATTTTATTATTATTATTATTTTGATTTATTATTATTATTTTATTATTATTACTAGTGCTACTACTAAAGAGATTAAATTGATTAAATTAAGTCTAATTGTCAGTCATTTAATAGACGGTCCTACAATTGAACATATAGAACCATCTTACCAAAGACTCTATTAATGAAAAGTATATCACTAACTTAATCCCTTAATTGTAGATAGAAAAATTCATCTGGAATTTACCTCCGAATATTAATGACGAAAGGTTGGTTTGTTTATGCACGATTGGATAAATACGATTCGATCTATCTTTCTTTCATTTTTCTGTTCTGCTTTAAACAATTCCCATGAGTACTGTTTATAAGAATAATTTGATATCGAATACCCAACCCAGCCAGTTAAAATATAATGTGGTTATAAAAAATTATAGTGTCAGTGTAGGCGTTCATACTTAATTGAGATGGTTGAGATGTTTAAAAAAAGAAAAAGAAAGTATTTTATTTTGTTTTGTTTTTTTGCAACTAAGGAATTTTTGAGATATATGATAATAATATGATATTATTCTATTTTTGTATCCCATCGGATGTTCGTATCTTGTCACATCCCTTCTCTATTATATTTAAGAGAAATAAACCCTTAACCATGTCTGCGGAAAACTCATTTACATACCAACTTGGTAAGATCGTTGGATAAAGTTTTTTGTCATATTTTAATTATAAAAAACTGATGAAATATATGGTTGAGAAATTAATAAATGTTGTAAGCTTCTCAATGAAAGAGGGTCGTAGGCATTGCTTTAGTATTGCTTAAACGAGTTTTTTATAACATAGTATCTAACATGTCAAGGTCACGTCGAGGTCCCATCTCTTCTAATTTATATTACCTTGCTTAGTTCTTAACTTGATGAACTTGAAAGGCACTGCTGCCAATTACTCATTGACTCAAATTCGGTGGTACCAAAGACAAATTCTAAGGCGGTAATCGTAAATCTCAAACCTTTATTCTTCACAATCAGGACGAGTGATGGATGAACTCTTTACTTAGACATGAGATTATAGCGAGCACAAGAGAGTATGGAATCTAACTACTGATGCAAGCCATGGTAAATAACTTCAATGTTGAAAAAAAAAAAAAACAAAATGAGGGTATTTATAATATTATCGTGTAATATATCATGTTCCGTTTTATTCGTATCAATGTGAGATAGTTAAGGGAAATGGTAAAGATTACCAGTTGGAGAGGTTTTTCAATAAACAGCATCATATAAAACTGGACTGACTTCTAGCATTTCTGCAAATTTCACGAGGATTTCCTTTAACAGAATCTTGAATCCATCTTTCTCTGATCCCACATCCTCTGTCTCGCTCTCTATCTCAGTAAACACTTCATCAAAGAGAAACGCCGATTCATCTACTTCTGCAGGGGGTAAGCCCAACTCCTTACCATTTTTCTCTAGGAAATTACTAATTATTGATGTGCTTTTCTGTTCATTCTTGCTATCCCTTTTATCCATCAGTATTTTCTTTGTAAAACCGTCCAGTTGGTTATCATCAGCCAGAAGCTGCATCATGATCCAAGGTAATATTCATATTTTTAAAATGAAATTGTCACTTAAGGAAAACATAATAAGAGATTGTAAACTACCTTTCTAAGCTTAGAACCATTTGCGATTTTGATCTTCTGTACCATCACGACATGCTTCTTAGCAAGATCATCTGCTAGTTCTTGTAGCACAGACTGCAGTAACTGTGCAAATTGTGCCTGTCCTAGTTCCTCATTTTCTTCAGCTCCGTGCCTTTTCAAGATATCTCTTAGTTCCGGAAACTCTGTTCAACAATATAATTGCACAATGCACGTCAGCTGCTTTTACAATCTAACTTTGATCAGCTATTATAATATATAAGAAACAGAAATATTTCAATGATGCAGGTACGTATACGCATTGTTCCCTCGGCCAAAAGATAGAATCCAAAATTGACATCAATGGGTAATGAATAATAAGCAGAGGAACCGATCAAAGGAAAGAAATTTGAATAAATGCTAACATGTGTGTCTGAGCATCACAAAATAAGTCTATAAATGAGCCCCATAAAAGATCAAGAAGATTAGATAACTGAGTTAATCACCTTAAAGTTTAATCAACGCTATGTAGTTCAGTAGCTGAACTGACAACTATGCATATAACATCAACCATCAAGTAAACATATCATGATGTTTCCATACCATACTTTTGTGTGTCTGTGCGCATGTGAGAGAGACAGAGTGAGATAGGGCATGCCTGAAATAGGAGGAATTCCCATCTCTAAGCCCATATGAAGTAGAGCGTTCTGGATCTCATTCTTACTTATCTTCCCCCTGTCTTCTGTGTCTAAATCAGTGAAAATATTCTCAGCTAGCATAGCAAAATCGTCTTCATCTTCCAAAAACATTTGAAGAGTTCTGCCATCCAAAACCGCCACAACCATAGGATCATCTGAATGCAAGTACAACAAGGTATGTAGTACGTCAAAGACCAGAAAAAGAAAGGACAATTAAGAAGCTTCACATTCAAGCCAAAAAGAATTAGAGTTGAAGATCAAACAATCTTCAACACAAAGGTCCTGCAATAAAACAGTTGCAAACGGTTCAAAGAAACAAGCAAAGTTCCTAGTTCTACACCAAATTCCACCAAATAAGGAAATACTAAATTCTCTAGTATCTGGATCTGTTTATCTCAAGTGGATCAATGTGAATTGCTTGATTGGTGGACAAAATAACAGAAGATGGAGAGAAGACAGCTCCAGTGGAAGTGTGAATTAGGAGTAATAGTCGGACAGGTGTCAAATGGTTATTGATTTACGTCATAGCGGTGACGACGGAGAATAAACAAGTGTAAATAGATAATGTCTAACACAACCTCCACATCCTGTGGTAAACATCATTTACTTTTTTGCAATCCCGTTTCAGATCTTTAGGATGATGTGGCCGAAAAACTTCCCGATTCCACGTTCCATGACATATGCTCTTAGTGTCATTTTAGAGCATGTCATTGTAAGTTTCCAATGAACATTTTATTTAAGCAATGCATTAGAAAATTATTGACATCATGTTTTATTTGTTTATTTATTGATATTTTTTTAACACGAAACATAGTTACCTCCATTTTCCAAAAAAGAAAAAAAAATAAAAATAAAATAAGAATCTAGTATAGGTAATGCTATTGCCATGTATACAATTCTACGTTTTCATTAATTTATGCTGTTAATCAATTAGCAATTCTATATCTACAAAGGCATATCCGGAGAGCCACGGGTCTGAAAAGCTTAAAATTTTTGTTATATAAAATATAATAATATGATAATGTTCATGTTGAGAATTGACTAAATAAAATAATGGACAAGCTAGAAGTTGGAAGAAGAAGTTGCAATTCCGGGTAGTAAAACAAACACCAAAGTATGGGAAATTTTAGGCCTGGTATTTGAGGGTTTTCTTTGAAGTTTATCAGAGAATTGGCTACTACTGGGTGTTGATGATTGTAATCGGGTTTAGGTGTGAGATTCTATATGATTGTAACAATTTTTCATATAATGGAATATCTTTGACGCACGATAGTTTTTCTTTAATTTTGAAGTTTTTCACGTAAATCTTGTGTTATTCATTTCTCCTATTTATTTGACATTTTTTCATACGAAGGCAAGGATCTTGGGTTGATCTGAAGATATATTCGGGTCGGAACTGTCTCAACACCGGTATGAGAGCAAGGTTCTTCATTGCGATGGAATTTGGTATCAAACTAAGATCGCAGAGCAGAAATGTCAAGTTCCAAGTTGATGTGGAGAAATTCGACGGCAGAATCAACTTTGACTCGTGGTAGTTACAAGTCAAGAACTTATTGATTCAAGTAGGATTATATAAGGTTTTGAAAGGAAAACCAAACTCTATTTCTAGCACCGATAAAGATGTTGTGTGTCTTTCTCTTCAAGAGAGACGATATCCTTTGGAAAGAGCATGTTTATGGAAAGAGCAAGTTCAGCTATTGCTCGAAATCTGTAGAAGGATATGATGATTCTTGTCGCTAGCAGTGTTGTCTTTTTTCTCCATGAGAGATGGAAATATTCTTTAAAAGAAGAATATGTTCATCCTTTTGGCATGTGATTGGCCAACAAGATTGCCATGAAAAATGATGTTACTGCTACCGGGTCCACAATTTACACACAGGCATTGGCTTGACAGGTAATGCAAGGTTTGTAGTGAAAAAGATGTCGATGATTGAGGAATCTCCACGAAAGCCAAATAAAGATATTGCACCATAATTTTTCAATAAGAATTTTTTGACATGAGTCGAGGTGAAATTCTTAGAATTAGTGATTAAGTCTAAGTGTTATACTCTTTATGGTAGGTTATGATAATTCTCTAGGTTGAAAATTATGAGACTATGTTAATTCTCTAGGTTGAGAATTGTGACTGTTGATATAACCGGTGTCGTATAATAAATACTATGGTGATTATTTCATTTAGTCACGTTAGAGATTGTTGAGAATTGACCAAATAAAATAATGGACAAGCTAGAAATTGAAAGAAGAAGTTGCAATTCTGGGTAGTAAAATAAACACGAAAGTATGGAGAATTTTAGGCGTAGTATTTAAGGGTTTTATTTGAAGTTTATTAGAGAATTGGTTAGTCGAGTGTGGTAAAGTTTAATGGGTGTTGATGACATTGTAATTAGATTTGGGTGTGAGATTGTAATCAGATTTGGGTGTGAGATTCTATATGATTGTAACAATTTTTCATATAATGAAATATCTTTGACGCGCTGTGCTTTTTCTCTGATTTTAAAATTTTCCACGTAAATCTTGTATTGTTATTTATTTCTCCTATTTACTTGATATTTTTTTCATATGAAGGTAAATATCTTGAATTGATATGAAGGTATATTCAGGTCGAAACTTTCTCAACAGTTCAAACTTGTTATTCCATTTACTTTTGAGCGAGGTTCTGAAATAGCACAAAAGGTGATCCTTAAAAAGAAAAAGGAAAAAAAAAAAAAAAAAGCTTCAAACTTTTTCACGCCTGGCTTGGCAGCAAAAATTTGCGAACTTGTTAAATACTGACATCAACACGTTCACATCGGCCATCGCCCACAGATTAAAAAAAAAAAAAAGAGTCAATAAGTCAAGATTTGAAGTCAAACACACCTTTGAGTTCATCGGCGACGGCAGATATATAACTCTGAAAAATTGACGATGCCTTCACATAATCGATCTCCATCGTGCGAAAGCCATCGGCGTCATCAATGCCAAGGCGTTGGAAGGCCGCTGACTTGAGACTTTCCGGTAACGATAGGCCATGAAGAGCAAGCGAGGCTCTCGATTCCGCCAGCTCCAGCACCTCGGCGCCGGTGATCGAGAAGGCACCTTCTGACTGCGGCAGCGACAAGTCCAGTCCTGTCAGCTGCGCTCCGTCGAGGATCGTTAAACCTCCTTCGATCATTTTTTTTCCTCAACTTCTAGAGAGAGAAAGAGTTGAAATTTTGATTTGAATTGAATGTAATGGATGAAGCAGAGTGTACGCTAGGGAGGGGAGGGGAGGGACGGTGAAAAAGAAAACCGCGTAGCGCGTAATTGAAGTTTTGGAACTGACGCTTTAACTAAGAGCAAGGAAATTTTGCAAATATACTATAATGGAAATACTAGTGTGCCAGCGGGTTACCCTGCATCTAAAAACAAATAAAAAGTTTATTGGTGGATCAGTTCTCAAGACGTAGTTTGCGTTCTTGTCAACTGTTGATGCCTTATACTAGAAAAGCATTGATTAGGAGAATATTGCTCTTCATAAAAAATAAAAAAATCAATTCCAAAGTTTAAGAAGAAGTGTATAGTGGCTTTGATGGAATGTTATTCTGACACAAAATAATATTTCAGGATTTTATGATTTGATCATTTTATTGCCCATTTTTTTTCTTTAAGGGGAAGATAGGGACTTGGACAAACAAAACACTAGAAG